>JADBJO010025881.1:5000-7500 GCA_016801955.1 Conus betulinus | reverse complement strand
TTGGCGGTTTTTCGCCACCACAAAACGTTTTACAATTTCATGTGACTACATACACATTCACACACGCGCAAGACGTGCACAACCCACAAAACACACACACGCGCGCGCGCACAGCATGTACACACACCACACACCGCACACAACACACACACACACACACACACACACACACACCAACACACAACACACACACACACACACACACAAAGAGTAGGAAACAAAGGAGAGAGAGAGAGAGAGAGAGAGAGAGAGAGAGAGAGAGAGAGAGAGAGAGAGAGAGAGCTGGCCAATGATGTGATTTCAGTAATCTGATTACACGGCATTGTGTCGGCATCCCCTTTCTCCTCTCTCAGCCTTCACCCCTCTCTCTCTCTCTCTCTCTCTCTCTCTCTCTCTCTCTCTCTCTCTCTCTGTTATTTTCTTTTTCACGTGTTCCTAGGGTTTGTTCTGTGGCAGGCACTATTCTTATCACTGTCTTTCTTTTCTGTTTCATTGAAGCTCTGTGCGCCTTCGTACTGTTGCTGTCATTGTTTTCTAGTTCATTGTCGCTCTGTGTGCCTTTCGTACTGTTGCTGTCATTGTTTTCTAGTTCATTGTCGCTCTGTGCGCCTTCGTACTGTTGCTGTCATTGTTTTCTAGTTCATTGAAGCTCTGTGTGCCTTCGTACTGTTGCTGTCATTGTTTTCTAGTTCATTGAAGCTCTGTGTGCCTTCGTACTGTTGCTGTCATTGTTTTCTAGTTCATTGTCGCTCTGTGTGCCTTTGTACTGTTGCTGTCATTGTTTTCTAGTTCATTGAAGCTCTGTGTGCCTTCGTACTGTTGCTGTCATTGTTTTCTAGTTCATTGAAGCTCTGTGTGCCTTCGTACTGTTGCTGTCATTGTTTTCTAGTTCATTGTCGCTCTGTGTGCCTTCGTACTGTTGCTGTCATTGTTTTCTAGTTCATTGTCGCTCTGTGTGCCTTCGTACTGTTGCTGTCATTGTTTTTCTAGTTCATTGTCGCTCTGTGTGCCTTCGTACTGTTGCTGTCATTGTTTTCTAGTTCATTGAAGCTCGTGTGCCTTCGTACTGTTGCTGTCATTGTTTTCTAGTTCATTGAAGCTCTGTGTGCCTTCGTACTGTTGCTGTCATTGTTTTCTAGTTCATTGTCGCTCTGTGTGCCTTCGTACTGTTGCTGTCATTGTTTTCTAGTTCATTGTCGCTCTGTGTGCCTTCGTACTGTTGCTGTCATTGTTTTTAGTTCATTGTCGCTCTGTGTGCCTTCGTACTGTTGCTGTCATTGTTTTCTAGTTCATTGTCGCTCTGTGTGCCTTCGTACTGTTGCTGTCATTGTTTTCTAGTTTCATTGTCGCTCTGTTTGCCTTCGTACTGTTGCTGTCATTGTTTTCTAGTTCATTGTCGCTCTGTGCGCCTTTGTACTGTTGCTGTCATTGTTTTCTAGTTCATTGTCGCTCTGTGTGCCTTCGTACTGTTGCTGTCATTGTTTTCTAGTTCATTGTCGCTCTGTGCGCCTCCGTACTGTTGCTGTCATTGTTTTCTAGTTCATTGTCGCTCTGTGTGCCTTCGTACTGTTGCTGTCATTGTTTTCTAGTTCATTGTCGCTCTGTGTGCCTTCGTACTGTTGCTGTCATTGTTTTCTAGTTCATTGTCGCTCTGTGTGCCTTCGTACTGTTGCTGTCATTGTTTTCTAGTTCATTGTCGCTCTGTGTGCCTTCGTACTGTTGCTGTCATTGTTTTCTAGTTCATTGTCGCTCTGTGTGCCTTCGTACTGTTGCTGTCATTGTTTTCTAGTTCATTGTCGCTCTGTGTGCCTTCGTACTGTTGCTGTCATTGTTTTCTAGTTCATTGTCGCTCTGTGTGCCTTCGTACTGTTGCTGTGTCATTGTTTTCTAGTTCATTGTCGCTCTGTGTGCCTTCGTACTGTTGCTGTCATTGTTTTCTAGTTCATTGTCGCTCTGTGTGCCTTCGTACTGTTGCTGTCATTGTTTTCTAGTTCATTGTCGCTCTGTGTGCCTTCGTACTGTTGCTGTCATTGTTTTCTAGTTCATTGTCGCTCTGTGTGCCTTCGTACTGTTGCTGTCATTGTTTTCTAGTTCATTGTCGCTCTGTGTGCCTTCGTACTGTTGCTGTCATTGTTTTCTAGTTCATTGTCGCTCTGTGTGCCTTCGTACTGTTTGCTGTCATTGTTTTCTAGTTCATTGTCGCTCTGTGTGCCTTCGTACTGTTGCTGTCATTGTTTTCTAGTTCATTGAAGCTCTGTGTGCCTTCGTACTGTTGCTGTCATTGTTTTCTAGTTCATTGTCGCTCTGTGTGCCTTCGTACTGTTGCTGTCATTGTTTTCTAGTTCATTGTCGCTCTGTGTGCCTTCGTACTGTTGCTGTCATTGTTTTCTAGTTCATTGTCGCTCTGTGTGCCTTCGTACTGTTGCTGTCATTGTTTTCTATTTCATTGAAGCTCTGTGTGCCTTCGTACTGTTGCTGTCATTGTTTTCTAGTTCATTGT
>JADBJO010025880.1:10000-23208 GCA_016801955.1 Conus betulinus | reverse complement strand
CTGCAGGATGATAATTATTCTTCTTACTGGAATCATAACTGCAACGAAAGGTACTGTGGGATGCTGATCATTGTCACAGGTGAAATGATGTGGTGGCAGTAGTATAATGATGCTGGTTGAGGTGGGAATCAATGACTGATGGGTGATGATCATTAGAGATCAACAGTAGTGTAGGGTGGTCTTCTTCCTTGTTCACTAAGGTAGGAACCCTGGTGGTATTGGCGAAGGCTGCTGTATGGCGAAGGCCCTCCAGTGGTCAATAGGGCTTTCCCTTCATCAGTGTGTTGGCAGGCTAGGTCACTGGGCTGTACTGCATGGATGATTTGAAGACTTGCCATTGTGGAATATAGTGGACATGTGATGGCTTAGCCTGAAGTGCCCTGTCCTCAGTCTCACAAAGGTCTGATCTGGGCATCCTGTAGTGCCCATCCCTCTTGTTGAAGTAGGGTGCTGCTCAAGCCATCTGCCTTTTTGATTTTTGGTTCTCCTTGATAATACTTTTGATTTTTTCAAAGAAGATTTCCTGTGTTCTAGTTGGGGCTGCTGTTCTCCTTCCTTTGCCAAATGGTCAGCTTCCTCATTGCCATATATATTGCAGTATGAAGGTGATCATTGGATGACAATATTTCCAGTGAGTGATGGATGCTGAATATTTGGGATCAGCAGTACTATAGGGTGAGGGTCATTGTCATGTAGGTGGAATAATGTAGCATTAGCACAATGGTGCCAGTCTGGGGAACAAAGGGAGATATCAATGACTGGTGGGTGATGATCATTGTCATTAGTGATATACTGTAGGATGATGGTCATTGTGATAAGTGAAATAATGTGGTGGCATTAGTATAATACTGCTGGTTCAGGAAGAGGGTGGGTGGGGGGAGGGGGGATGACTGATGGGTGATGATCATGGGTCATTCGAGATCAACAGTACTGTAGGATGATGATCATTGTTATATAATTTGGATGATGATGTGGCATTGGTGTAATAATGCATGTTAGGGGTATGAAGTAGGTAACAATGACTGATGGATGATGATTATTGTCATGGTGTGAGTCTGATTCACAGTAGTGTGGGATGATGGTCATTTACACAAAAGTGGAATAGTGTACTAGCCTCAGTATGTTAATGCCAGTTGGGGAATAGAGGAAATGATCTATGACTGATGGATGATGACCATTATCACAAGTGAGATTTACAGTACTACAGGATGATGATCATTGTCATAAGTGAGATAATGTGGTGGCATTAGTGTGAAAATGCCTGTTGGGAGTGGAAAAAGGAAAATGATTGATGATAAATGGATTAGTTTGAATCATTCCAGCTCTTTTCCTTTCCACACGACCTCTCCTCCATCCCTTTCTCTCTATACCCCTTCCCCCAATTTCCCAATCCCACCTTATTCTTATGCACACCCCATGTACATATATAGCATATCTGTAACATCACATATAGAGCATAATGTATATATACCCCAAACACCATCTCCACCATCCAGGTATGCATACTCATAGACACATACATATATGTGAACAATCTATATATATATATATATATATACATTTTCCCCCTTATACACACCTCTCAAATGCCCTCTTCCAAGAATAAGACTTCTCATCTACTACTCGCTCACTTTCTTTAACACACTCTCAAGTGCCCCCTTCCAAACATAAGACTCATCTACCACTCTCTCTTTTCCTCTCTCTCTGTTTCTGTGTTGTCTTTTCCCTCTATCTGCTATCTGATTGGGATTGGACACTGAATTTTCGTTCTTCCCATTGCACACACACACGCGTGTGCGCGTAGACACGCACACGCACACACACGCGCGCGATCACGTACGCAGGCACGCGTGCATTCACCTCTAAAGACGAAGTTTTCACTGGCAAATTACGGACACGCGATCGGAGGCGGCCATTTTGATTTTCCCGCTGCGGGTCTACAAAGTTATGAAACAGTAAGGAAACAAAATAAGGCCAGCAAAGTTTTGGATAAACATATGCATTTTCATAAACGATATATCATTGTCCAACGTGTTATCATTGGAAAATAATTTTAGCTTACATTCATTTTGCTTGATAATATTCACTGCGGGCACCTCGCGCTAGAAAATCGTCTGCAATTTTGGCTCATCTTTTTTTTTATTTTATTTCTCAAAATAAAAAACGATTTTGAAGTGGCTTCAAATCTGAAATCAATTATAACATTGTAAAGAACAATATACCAAAGTATTGTGCTTGTTGCACAAAGTGCACAATTCTGGTTAATTCTGCAACATAGAACCCCCACTACATAGCCCAACCTCCACAGACCCGGTCCTACGCAGAAGCTGTTGGCTCCTCATCCTCACCTTTACCAACACCAACACCCTTTCATCAGAGCCGACCAGACTCCCCATCCAAAGGTGAGTCGAAGTATCGAAAAGGATGCCAAAAAAAAAATCAGAGAGAAGCCTATTCCAAAGAACAAGGCAGTAAATGACGTCACTTCCAAACACGTCATAGTACCTGAAGAAAAGAAAATGCGTCAGAACCACTACACACCATCAGATTCGCCCCGTGTACTAATACTGCATGACTCGACGATGAAGAAAATAGATGCAGCCAGACTCGGCAATGCATACGGTCTACAGGTGGCCTTCCGCAATGCCTTCACTGTAGATAAAATAGAGGATGTGGCGAAGTCTGCCAGTGAGGAACTTAAGCCTGAACCTGACTGTGTGGTGCTCCACACAGGCATCAACGACCTGAAAGCAAAGGATGCAGCAGAATGTGGTTCTCAAATGGCTTCAGCAGTGAAAGGAATTAAGGCGATATTTCCAAAAGCCCACGTTGTAGTAAGCCGAGCTTTACCAGTCAAATCAAACGTACTGGAAGCAAAAAGAACCGTCTTCAATGCCTATACCTATTCAGAGATCCTCAAGCGGGGTACGAAAGAACGTGACCTACGTAGGCTACGACGCCATGCACAGGGGCCTCAACTTCCAGGACTACATCCACCCAAACGCTGAAGGTGCGAGATACATGGCAGGGAACCTTGGCCGCCACCTGCATCGCCTCTTCTCTGGGAGCGACCTCGACGGAGGCAGAGACGCAGAGCTGACCGTTGGTGCCCCCCTCCGCCTGCATTCATGCCCCCTCCCGGCTTTGGTTGTCCACTTCCTCCTTGGGCCTTCACGCCATAAACGGACAATTTGTTTGTACAATAGCTATAGGGTTGAAATGTCTGCGAGGTCTTTGGAAACAAAAACAGGCATACTTTGTGGTTTGTTTTTTTTTTAGGAAGAGATTTGGAGGAGACCTGCCCCACTTTGTTTTCCTTTCTCAGGTTTTATTCTCCTACTTTTCTATTTCCAAATACCTTTCAGACATGATAACCTACTAGTGAAAAAATAGAACATTGATATTGAGACACTATTTATTATGAAGAAGAAAAAGAAAAAAAACTAACATAAAAATCCTACAATGGAACTGTCGCTCTATTACAAAAAATATATATTACTTAGAGCAATATCATCTGAAAATATTCAAGTGTTATTACTACAATCATTGAATGTAAGCAGTGATAAACTGCCTGTTATACCTGGATATTACCACCCTCCAGTTTTTGAACAATGTTCTGACCGTCGTGTTCAAACTGCTATTTATATAAGTGAAGGTCTGGACCATTGCATAAGAACACCACCTGTAACTAATAGCATATCATCTGTTTCATGTTGTGCCGTTATGGTAAAATTCTCATCAAATTTAATTTTGAATCTTGCTTCAGTCTATCTACCAAAAGGACCCAATAATGAAAAACACAGAATGGTTGAGGGAATTTCAGGATCAAAGGGATAAATGGAGGTGACTTTAACGCTCATGCACCTTTTTGGGACAACAACTGTTCTTTTGTTTCAAATAATCGATTATTAGATAATATTGCAGACTCCATTTTATGCATACTTAATAATGGGAATATTACACGTATACCTGATATAGCTACCCATAATCCCTCCGCCATTGACTTAACATTTGCCTCTCCATCACTGGCAGCAAACTATTCATGGGAAACAGGGAATGATCCTCTAGGATCAGACCACGTTCCTATAACAATATCATTGAATAATAAAATGGAGGACAAAGAATATTTTGAAGAAGATATGATTCCAAAATACAATTATAAATGTGCAGATTGGTCTCTTTTTTAAAGATAGTCTTAGAAACATGGACATAGAGTTTTCATCTGTGGATAATATAGACGACCAATATAAACGTTTCTGTAAATACATTCTTGAAGCAGCAAATACATCTATTTCAAAGCTAAAAAGCACAAATTCAAAGAAACATAGCGGGAATGTTTGGTGGAACAAAGAATGTGAAATTGCGAACAACAAGAAAAAAAAAGAAGCATTTAAGCTTTATTGCAAAAAGAGGTCAGTAAGTAATCATAAGAAAATGAAAGAGTCTGGAAAGGAAAGTGATGATGCAATAGAAAATGCTAAGACGCAACACTGGAATAACTTTTGTAATTCTGAAATTAGAGATTGCAAAGATATGAAGAAAGTTTGGGAAGAGATAAAAGCTATGAAAAATGGATTTATATCTCCTCAGTATCCCATAAAAATAAACAATAATGATATTCCTAGTGCTGAAGAAAAAGCAGAAGCCTTTGTAAACATGTTTGCGAATGTTAGCTGCCCTGAGGGACTGACAGATACTGATAGAAATTATAGGATGCATGAAGAAAAATGTGAAGCAAATACAGAAGGAACACAGGATAAGTGCAATAATCTTAATGCTTCTTTAACAAAAACAGAACTAAAAGAAACTATACGACAAATTCCAATAAAAAAATCATCAGTAGGATTAGATGCAACATCTAATCAGATGTTAAGGAATTTGCCCGAAAATTTTATTGATTTTCTTCATGGATTATTGATAATAAATGTGGAGAGAAGTGGTGAAATGAAATGCCGAAAATCTGGAAACAGACAATTATTGTCCCTATTCACAAGCAAGGTAAATCTACTAACGATATTAAGAACTATAGGCCTATCGCATTAACATCCCATGTCTCTAAACTCGCAGAAAGAATAGTTCTAAATAGGCTTGTACATTATTGCGAAAAATATGATGTAATTCCAATTAACCAAGCTGGCTTCCAAAAAAGGAAGATCAACAACAGAAATCTTAGTAAAATTAGCTACTAAGATAAAAAAAAAAACAATTTGCCAGACGTAAATGTATATTAGCCACCTTTTTTTTTATAAAACAAAGCGTATGACCAAGTGTGGCATTTCCAGCTCTTGAACAAAATTAAAGACATTGGCCTGTCTGGAAACATATATAACTATATTAAATGTTTTTTGCAAGACAGGGTGATACAAACTAGAATAGGGAAAACTTATTCAACATCCAGAAACTTATCAATGGGAATCCCTCAAGGGTCAGTTTTAGCTCCCCTTCTCTTCACCATATTAATGTATGATTTGCCAAGTAAGATATCGAACAATGTTGTGCTTGCTCAATATGCGGATGATATATGCATGTGGATGGAAGTAACTCTGAAAAAGAAAACGCCCCAGCGTAGTATAAATTATATAAAAAAGATTTATCAACGTGAGCTTGACAAGATGGGCGAATATATGAAGCTAAATGGGGCTAAGTCTATCTTATGAAAAAACAAACATCATTCTCTTTAACATGGCTTAAATCCAGATAGAATGCCTGTCTTTACTCTGGGAAATACAAGTATTAAATATGTAACACAGGTAAAATTTTTGGGAGTTCTTTTTACTTCAAAGTTAACATGGAATATACACATTGATAATTTGTTAACTAAAGCAAGGAAAACGTTAAAATTTAATAAAAATAGTCTCTAATCAAAAATGGGGACAAAACTCATTTATTAGTAACACTGTGTAAATCTTTAATGCGATCAAAGTTAACATATGCACAAGAAGTTTTTTTTTCAGCGCTCCAAAGTATTTATTAAAAAAGCTTCAAAGCATTGAATGTAAGGCATTAAAAGTAGCACTAGGTCTACCAACTCATGCATCATCATCACTAACATATTTTTTGAGACTCAAATGCTTCCATTAGAAGAGTATAGAAGATTAGCGTGTTGTAAATATGTAATTAAAAATTCAGCTATTAAAACATACATCAACTCTGACATAAAGGTTAGGTCAGATATTGACTTTCCTAAAAGAGCTAAATCAATATTCTCTCAAGTTACACTAGCAACATTCACAACCAAAACTATAACCGACTCTGGCATTTCTACAGATAAAGATTCAGTATCTGTCAGACCATCCTTTTTCCCATACCAACATGGGAACTTCAAAAAGCTTATTTTGACCTTGACCACACAGATATAAAGAAAGACGAAAACATGAATAATCTAGCCAGTTATACTAAATGCCATATTGAAGAGAACTATGCGAGTCATTTAAAGGTATACACAGACGGTTCTTGTATAAGCAGTAAAACAGGGTGTGCCTTTTTAATCCCTGACTTGAAAATTGAGAAATCGTTCTATATTGGATTACACAAGTCCATATTTACAGCAGAACTAACAGCAATACTTATGGCCTTAAATTATTTGATCAACTTCCCTCAAACTATATTTCAGATTCTTTTTTGTGTAGATTCTAAATCAGTTTTGCAGGCATTACAAGCCTTACAACTGCACACCCGGCCAGAAATGATTATGGAAATTAGTTGCTTAATACATATGCTAATTGTAAGGGGTACCCAGAGATAACGTTTTGTTGGATACCATCTCACTGTTCTTTATACTATAATGAAAAGGTAGACAGGGCAGCTAAACATGGCGCTAAGTGTGGTTCTCAGTCTGAATACCTTCATTTTCCTCTTTCCTTGCACGAGCAGTATGGCCTACTAAGGTCGCACATTTGGAATGTTTTCCAAAATGAAGTGAAACATCAAAACGACCAAGACCATTTCAATATTCAAAATATAAAAGATGACTTTATTGTGACTAAAACATTACTTTCTTAATGTATAGATGGAAACTTGATGCTTCAAAACAAAGTATGTCAAAGATATAGTTTGCATTTGTGGATGCAAAATATCTCCTAATCACATTCTTTCATGTCAAAGCTTGAAGATATTCATTCCAGTTTTATTGCAGAATAACTCGCTCAGTATATTCGACTCACCAGCTTTGACTTATGACTTTTTTGTAAGTCTAGAGACAGTCCAATTGGTCACTATCTATAATCATCTTTTTTTTTTTCTTTTTTTTTTTTTTTTAATGCGGAAGTGATGGAGGGGTAGAAGAGGAGGGGGGCGATGTTTATAATTTTGTTTGATTTTTTTTTTCTTCTTCTTTTTTTTCTTTTTTTTTTTTTTTGCTATTATAATCGTGTAGCTATGTTTTCTTCCTACATTCAAATACACATACATTTTCACGCCTAAGCATCCATATGTATACACACGTACATGAATATGTAGAACTCCATACAGTTTAGACATACACAAGTCTTACTCTCTTACTCATCCACTTTTTTTTCCGTCTAATATCACGATTAGTGGAAAGACGTTAAATAAATGACACACACACACACACACACACACACACACACACACACACACACACACACACACAGCAGAGTTACAACTACATGCACGTATTTGTGCATTTTGCGTGCGCGCACATCCACTATAACATACACACTTACAGGTACACACACACACACATACACGCACGCACACATATAACACAGTCTTGATGATGATTCTTTCATAAAGAAAGTGACCCCAGGGTAAATAAGCCTTTTCGTCGTCCACTCCTCTGTACTTTCTTGCGCTCTTTCGTTTTCGTATGTATAAGACTGTTGCACATGGGGAATGTGGAAAATGAGGGGGGGGATCATGCATACATTCTTTTCACTATAAGATTGGCTTCATCGGGGAAGAGACAAATGGTGAGATGACATGTAACAAACTAAATTCCTAAATTTATTTAAAAGACGCCGTCCGTCTCTGTCCGTCTGTCTGCTGGTCCGTCTGTCTGCCAAACGGCCTCTCTCTCTCTCTCTCTCTCTCTCTCTCTCTCTCTCTCTCTCTCTCTCTCTCTCTCTCTCTCTTTCTGTGTGTGTGTGTGTCATTTTTTTTTTTTTTTTGGGGGGGGGGGGGGGGGGGGGGGGGGGGGTGGGGGCGGGTGGATGTGGGGGGTGGATGTGGGGGGCGATGGGATGTTGGGACGGGTGGGTGGGTGGGGGGGGTGGGTGGGTAATGGTGTGGTGGTGGTGGTGGGGGACGCGGTGAAGAGCGCTCACGCGCTTGGGTAGAGGGAAGGAGAGGGAGACGAGCAATTGGCACCAATGATATCCTTTCAGGCGTGAGTATATACGGAATTGGTTGCTTACGCATAATTTTGCTTTCGTATTGTGTCTTTAACAGATAACTTCCATTATTAACATATTTGAGAGAGGGAGGAGGGGGAGGAGAGAGAGTGTGTGTGTGCGGGTGTGTATGTGTAAAACAAAATGAAAAACTGAAAATAGTTAAGTCCTTTGTCTCATCTATGTTGTTTCCTTTGTATAAGCAACACATTATCTGAGTGAGTGTGCCAGTACACCACACATTAGAACATTAACAACCCATACACTTTGTATCAATTGCCAAAACACTAAAATCAGCAAAAAGATGTCCATTTGTAAGAGAACACACAGACTATGCATGGTGTGTAAGAGATTGGTTGGGGAAAATGAAGAAAAAAAAAAAAAAAAAAAAAGGGGGAAAAAAAAAAGAGAGAGAGAAAAAAAAACTAGCAGTGGAATTTTTTTTTCGCTTCTTGTTTTTCTTGGCAGATGAAGAGGACAGTGTGAAGCACCAAAAATGAAGAGGTGGATTTTGGCCTAAGGGAAAAAAGAAAAAAGTAAAAAAAAAAAAAAAAAGAAAGAAAGAAAAAAAAAAAACTACCACCTTAGGTACTCCACTGATCCGAGAACTGATGCCACAAAAAAGTAGCGTTCACCAGGGCTCTGTGTTGGAACCTGTGTTGTTACGATTTTAATCTCAACCTTTGTCGGAAATTATTTCATTCCCTCTGTTTCTGTTTGTCTATGTCTGTCTCTGTCTGTCTCTGTCTCTCCCTGTCTCTGCCAGTCTGTCTGTCTGTTCATCTGTCTGTCTGTCTCTCTCAAAACAAGGACATGTCAAACTGAGCGTGAATAACCTGTATTACTCATGCCATATTGCGACAATTCTAATCGGGTTGAACGCACACACTTTTGAATTCTATTTTGTTTTTTCACATAAAACGGGACAGGGTTTATTCAGTCTCCTCTGTGGGATGGACGTACCCCTTACCCACCCACTGTGGATAGCTGGGCCTCTCTGACCGTCCCCCCTGACCACCTCCTCATGCTGAAATGGCTCAGCCTATCCCTTTCTGACTGTACATTCGATTCCTTGTCAGTGTACGTGGGGGGACGAACGGAACAACACTTCTTAGACAAGCTCTGCACCCACAAACCTTTCGTCCAATACTTCAGCGAAGACGTCCACCTGCGCTTCATCAGCGGGGCTCTGACATCTGCTCTAAGGGTTTCAACATCGAGTTCTTCATGCCAGTCTGGCACCTGAAGCGAGCGGGCGGCGGCAGGAGCCAGTGGAACTGTACGGTGCCGGGTTTCCAGCAGGACTATGGCAGGTGGTTCCCATGTAATGCCGAGTGGGACTGTGTGGGTGGGGAGGACGAAGAGGCGTGCTGGTACGTCAACTCCACGATGTGTGGGGCCTCCCAGTGGTGGCTGGCCGGGAAGTGCTATCAGCTGATGACGGAGAAGCTGCCGTGGCCCGAGGCCTCGGGGGAGTGTCGGAGGAGGGGCGGGGTTCTGGTCAGCCTGAACTCGCCCAGCGAGTGGAAGGCGGTGCACGAGGTGCTGGAGCTGAAAGGGTTCGGGAAGATTCACATTGGGTTG
Organism: Conus betulinus; assembly: GCA_016801955.1. Lineage (NCBI taxonomy): Eukaryota > Metazoa > Mollusca > Gastropoda > Neogastropoda > Conidae > Conus > Conus betulinus. The sequence goes on along the minus strand of JADBJO010025880.1, from coordinate 13,273 downwards.
AGGACTTGGCGTGCTCCCAAAATGTAGGATTTCATTTGTGTGTGTGTGTGTGTGTGTGTGTGTGTGTGTGTGTGTGTGTGTGTGTGTGTTTAAGTCGAGATTACTCTTTCTGTCTCTGTGTCTGTCTCTGTTTGCCTGTCTTTTTTTAACGTTTCTTTGAACGAACAGATGTGTACATGAACAACTTATTGAACTGAAGCAACAAGCAAATGCGTATGATGTGCTCAGTGATGGAAAGTTAACAACAACAAAAACACATCGGCGGATTGCATAAACAACATTGACACTTAAGACAGAATAAAAATGCTGAATATGAAAAATTGGAAAATTTGTAGATATTTTAATTCAATTTAAAAGACAGGAAAGAAGATAGAACAGATCAGTAGAATCTAACAGCGATGCAAACAGACAATCTACACAACAAATACCATGATTCCTAGTGCACCGAACTTACACAAATTTGAAGAGAGAGAGAGAGAGAGAGAGAGAGAGAGAGAGAGAGAGAGAGAGAGAGAGAGAGAGAGATGCGTCCATCTCCCAAAACACTAAAGAGCCCAGTCCTGTGTCGCAGTGGATCTAGTGCAGAGTCATCAACTGAGGGAGTACTAAACCGCCTTATACAGCCGTCCGAGGGCCAGCCTGGCAGCAACGTCAACGACAAGAAAAAAAAAAAAGAAGAAAAAAGAAGATGAACAAGCATAAGGAGATGAACAAGATCAGGGAAAACAAGTACCTGAGAAGAACAGGAAGATGAGGAAAAAAAACTAATTCGCTATGATATTAAAAACGTTTACTTTGGGCGATAAACCGGTGCACAGTTTTGAAAATTCTTTCGTTTTCTTCCCTGGCTAATGTTTGGTCACCAAAAAGAAGTGTGTGAGTATCAATACAGTTAGGACTGAGAGTGAATATGGTATCGTTGTTATCTTTATGTAGTTTGAACAATCTAACAGATAGTGCTCTGTGTTTTCTGTGTGATGGCCACACGCACATTTTGAATCAGCCAGTAGATGTCTGTTGTGTAAGTCGTGATTAATGTTACTCATTCCTAAGCGTAATCTACAATGGTTTTATTTGATCCTGCCTCGATCCAATGTAATAATAGGAGGGAACAGTAGTGTCTGACGTAGTCAGAAAACGTTTAAATTGGCTGATAGAGTTTGTTGACTTAATGTCGTCTGGAAGGTTGTTCACAAAATGACTGTACTAGGTAAAAATGATTTTTTTAAAAAATATAATTTGGTTCTAAATCGTGGCACTGTTCTTTCTAGTGGCCGACGCCTATGGTAACGATTTTGGTCCGAGACTAGAGAAGGGGGCAGATCAGCTAAATAGTTTGGACAGATTCCAGTAACCATTTTTATGAAATTGTATCAGCTTGTGTCTTTTCCGTCTTTCTTGTAATGAACAAAAGCCAGACTCTTCGTATAATTTCTGGTGACTTGTTCCCTTAACTCCACCAATGATGATACAAATTGCTTCTAGCTAGGTGTAGCTTTTCTAACATGATTGACTGAGTATCTGTGCAGTTATCCACAAAAAATCTGCATAGTCAAAATGGGGTAAAATAAAGGATTTGTACATCGTCTCCAACGTATTTCTGGTTCGTCTGTATTTGTATTTTTTAAGACACGCAGTTAACATATTCACTTTGTTGGCTATGGATTGGATGTGTTCGTCCCACTTGCAGTTGTCTTGAAAAGTTACTCCTAAATGTTTGTGAGATTTGGACGGTTCTACGGTCTTCCTTCCAAATGTAAGTGGTAAAATTTGGCACAGATCCGGGTAATATTGACGAGTTCGGTTTTATTCTCGTTAGTTTTCCAAAGTTTGGCCCAACAGGCAACTTTCTGGAGGTCAGAATTTCATATTTCTCCTCTGATGTTTGCATCATTTAAGGCGAGCGATAAACTAATATCGTCGGCAAACAATTTAATTGTTGCCTGATTCCATTTACAATGTCATTAATGTATAACAAAAACAGTAAAGGACCAAGGACAGATCCGTGGGGAACACCTGCTGGAATTCTTTTCAACTCAGACTTTTCGCTTTTTATAACTACTGATTGTTGTATATTATGTAGGTAATCGCGAAAAAAAAGTCCAGTAATTTCCTTCTGATCCCCACTGCTGCTAGCTTTAGTAAAAGTCGCCTGTGCCAGACACGATCAAAAGCTTTTGAGATATCAAAGTAGATTGTTGTGATCCCACGATCAAAAGAGGAGGAACAAAGATAATTATATGTGTCCAGAAGCTGGTTGACTATGGAATCACCTGGTGTAAAACCTGATTCCAAAGGAGTGATGACTTCATTTGTTTTTAAGAATGCGTACACATGTTTGTGGACACATCTCTCAATAGCTTTACCAACACAGCCAAGGAGAGAGATCGGGCGGTAATTATTATACAAATCTCTTGGTCCTTTTTTGTGAATAGGTGAAACATGAGCTCTCTTCCACAACGGACGGAAATTTACCTTCGTTCAAGCATTTATTAAATAACCGAGTAAGAGGACTAGCTACAACATTTACTGCACATATAAGTAGTTTGTTGTGGATGAGGTCTGGACCAGATGATTTTGTCTTGTCAAGATTTCTAACAACTGATATGATATCGTCTTCAGTAAGTACAATTTCATTACTTTCATAATTGGCAAACGACATCTGTGGTAGTTCGTCATCGTCGTTGTCGAGAGTGGATTTTCTATGAAAAAGTTATTTAGTGTATCGGCTTTGTCTTTATTAGAATAATACATTGTCCCGTTTGACAGTAAAGGAGGAATGTCATCACTGTTAATACCCTTTTTATTGAAAAAAAAAAAACAAACAAACTACTTTCCACTAATCCTTTTGGCCAAAGTTTAGTGGATCTGATGCCTTTTCATCAATCTCTTTATAAAACTCAGCCTGTCGTTCTCTTTCTTTTGCTGTGACATAATTCCGAAATTGTCTAAAACTATGCCAGTCTTCCAACAAATCCGTTTGTTAGCCTTTGCATGAATATTTTTACGCTTTGCTATTAAGAGTAGTATTTCATCAGTCATCCAAGGTACATCATTTGGGTAGACAGTAATAATTTTAATTGGCATACACTGTTTAGCTAGACTCATGAACGTATCAGTAAAATGCTCAACGGTTTCGTCAACAATTCTCATATTTAAAATGTATTGCCAGTCGACAAGTTGTAACAATCGACAAAATTCGTCTCTGTTAAGTTTATTGTAGTTAAATATAGTTCTTTTGAAATTGCTATTGTTTCTAATTGCGTTTTTAAG
>JADBJO010025880.1:0-5000 GCA_016801955.1 Conus betulinus | reverse complement strand
GAATAGGGTCTGTTGATGCTGAGATGACTCCTGGCCTAGAGCCGGACACATTTCCATGACCAGACGGTGACATGGTGACTGTTCATGGAATGCTCATGCGAAGCTGTCTGGGTTTACATATTCTCTCCGTCCTAGTCCTGTTGCCTACAGGAACTGTCTTTGGAAGTGTAGTCTGTTCCTTCTGCTACATTAAAAAAGAGAACACCCCTTTTACGTTCGCATCAGTACAACGCTGGCACCTAAGAAATAACCTCCAAATTATTCTTAGCGACGAATATTTTCAGTACATGGATTTTTTTTTTTTTTTTTTTTTTTGTATAGAAATTTTCTGTTCGTCTCATGTATAGAGCATGAAGCATTTGCTCTGATGAAAACAATAGAGTATAAATAAAAAAAAGAAGAAAAAAAAAGAAAAAGAGGGTATGGTGCATGAATACGAGATTCAGTCTGATCAGGTATCATCCGTGTTCTGCTTTTGTCTGTCTGTCTGTCTGTCTGTCTGCCTGTCTCTCTCTCTGTTTGCGCGCGCACGCGCGCGTGTGTGTGTGTGTGTGTGTGTGTGTGTGTGTGTGTGTGTGTGTGTGTGTGTGTGTGTGTGTGTGTGTGTTGTGTGTGTGTGTGTGTGTATGTGTGTGTGTGTAAGTGCGCGCGTGCGCTTGTGCGCACGACCTCATAGATATGCAAACACGGTCATGATAGCAGCTTTTTGTCAGCAATATACAACCAGAGAAAGGAAAAAAGAAGCCCAAAACAGCAGTTCAACCCAAAAAAAATTCCATTCCTCAGTTATATGCCCTCACTTATTGATTGACAGTGCCTGCAGCTCAGCCAGAGATGCGACAACATGGCGCAGTGTGTGTCTGCAAACGACGAAAAGGGGTGTACACAAGACATGGACTGGACGGAGTTGAACCATGGTGGTCCTTACCGTTCAATGTTCGTGTTCTTGTCAAGGGAACAACCACACACACTCATCAATGACATCTCTCAAGGTCAGGAGAGTCGTGCCCCGGGTCTCACTTCCTGTGTCCTACTTCCGACATGACCCTGTGTCTGCCGTCTCTATCTGCGATGTAACGCCATCCACGACTGCCCGGGGCGTGAGGATGAAGCAGACTGCCAGACGTACCAGTGTCCTGGCTACTATCGCTGTCGCCAGTCCCGCGTGTGCGTGTCTGCCGAGCACGTGTGTGACGACAGGTATGGCCAGTGCCCTCAGAATGATGATGAGCTGTTGTGTCACTTCACCTGTCCACCTGAATGTAGGTGCTTCGGGTTGGCGTTTTACTGTAACCGGTCTGCCGCTGTCGGTGACCATCCAGAACTTCCCTTCTTGAACGCAGACAGGAGCAACATGACGTTGATGGACTTGATGAACATCACCATGCTGGTCCACGTCAGTTTGGCGTCTTGTTTTCTGTCTCACGTTCAAGCACCTGCTCTGCCTAACTTGATCAGTCTGGACCTCAGCGATAACCTCATCACCTGTCTTCTACCTGGTGACTTCAGTACCCTCAGATCTCTGCAAGTGCTTGTTTTGGCGGGAAACCCACTTGACCTTCAAGACGGTCTCTCTGGTCTGTCCACTTACACCAAACTTCGCGTATTGGACCTGTCCCGTGTGAGCGTGGACGCAGTGAACGTGGATCCTTTGCACACACTGACTCGTCTGGATCAGCTCAACCTGTCGGGCGGTGGAGTGCGTCACGTGCAGGGCTCGGGTTTCCGGGTTCTACGATCGTTGCGCTCTGTGGATCTCTCAGGCTGTCCAGTAATCACCTTTCCTCCACAGCTGTTCCACAATCTTCTCAAACTTCGGTCCGTGACAGCCAGCAATTATAAACTGTGTTGCCCAGCGCGCTTCTTCCCGAGGAGTTCAGCCCCAAGTGGTGTCGGGTTCCGAAAGACGCCGTGTCGTCCTGTCAGGATTTGATGCAGAGTCACCTCCACCGGGTTATCCTGGCTCTGCTAGCCATCCTGGCGTTGGTGGGAAACCTCACCAGTTTCCTGTACCGCACCGTCTTCGACAAAGGAACGCGGCGGTTCGGATTCGGCGTCTTCGTCCTGCATCTATGTGTGTCTGATTTCTTGATGGGGGTGTACCTGATGGTGATCGGACTGGCTGACTACAGGTACAAAGACATCTACCTGTGGAACGACTACTCCTGGAGACACAGCATCACCTGCAGGGTGGCCGGGTTTCTGTCTCTCCTGTCCTCTGAGGTGTCCGTCTTTCAGATCTGCTTCATCACCATGGATCGCTTCCTGGTGCTGCACTTTCCCTTCAGCCAGTTCCACTTCACGCCGACGTCGGCGCATATGGCCAGCAGCGCCGCCTGGTGGGCGGGGCTCGTGCTGGCCCGCCACGCCTCTGACCCCTGTGACGTCACACTGGCAGTTCTACAGCCAGACCGGCATCTGCATTCCGTTGCCCATCACCAGGACCGAGTTCCCGGGACAGCATTACTCCTTCGGTATCTGGATCGCCCTCAACTTCGTCCTCTTCCTGTTCATAGCTTCGGGGCAGGTGTTCATCTACTGGTCGGTCACCTCCAACACGTTGACCGGCTCCGGCGCCATCGGCAGGAAGTCCACGGACCAGGTCCTCGCTCGGCGGCTGATCACCGGCTGTGTCGGACTTCGCCTGCTGGTTTCCATCGGCGTCCTAGGGATGGCGGCGGTCGGAGGCGTGGACGTTCCGATGGAAGTCAACGTCATCATGGCCGTCTTGGTGTTGCCGCTCAATTCCGCCCTCAACCCGTTCCTGTACACCGTCAACGTCATTCTGGAACAGCGGAGGAAGAGCCGTGAGAAACAGCTGATGATCGTTTTGTCTCAGTTGCAGGACGTTCTGCTGTGAGTTTGCTGGCGGCGTCCGGTTGTTGTCTTCCTCATGACAGCCCTGATATTATGGCCCTTTACGGTCGGCTGGGTTAGAAGCAACTCTCTCTCTCTCTGTCTCTGTGTCTGTCTTGTCTGACAGCCTGCTTGCCTATCTACTGGCCTGCCTGCCTGCCTGCCTGTCTGTCCGTCTGTCTCTGTGTCTGTCTCTGTCTGTCTGTCTCTCTGTCTGTCTGTCTCTCTGTCTGCTTCTGTCTCTGCTTCTGTCTCTGTCTCTGTCTCTGTCTCTCTCTCTCTCTCTCTCTCTCTCTCTCTCTCTCTCTCTCTCTCTCTCTCGCGTTGTCTTCATCATCCTTCTTTGTCTTCTTGGTGTCACTCAGCTACACAATCCAGACGTTAATGTTGCTAAATGAGGCAGCCACGCCAGGCCCTTTCAACAGTTGCACGGTTTAGTTCTACGCTCTGTTTTTGCAGCATGAATACACAAAAAAGGCATCAGCCAGTTCCTGACCTCTGGCAGGTAGCAGTCATGTCCCTTAGGTCCCTAGTCTTAATGTGCGTGCCAAGTCTTAATTGTCGTCAATAGTCTCAATGTATGTCCCTAGTCTTAATATGCGTCCCTAGTCTTAGTTTGTCAACAGTCTTAATGTATGTCCGTAGTCTTAATATGCGTCCCTAGTCTTACTGTTTATCAACAGTCTTAATGTATGTCCCTAGTCTAAATATACGTCCCTAGTCTTAATGTGCGTCCCTAGTCTTACTGTTTGTCAGTAGTCTTAAAGTATGTCCCTAGTCTTAATGTGCGTGCCAAGTCTTAATGTTCGTCAGTAGTCTCAATATAGGTCCCTAGTCTTAATGTGCGTCCCTATTCTTAATGTGTGTCCCTAGTCTTACTGTTTGTCAATAGTCTCAACATAGGTCCGTAGTCTTAATGTGCGTCCCTGTGCGTGCCTGCACCCTATGTGTGTGAACACAGCACAGGCTGCCAAAGGTTGGTGCAGGATTGCTCCTGGCTGGTTGGTTCGGCAAGTGGAGGACAGTGCTTCTCTGGGTCCTACCCGCACCTTCGGGTGTATCTTTCTCTTCAGCATGTTGTGATGAAAAAAATCATTAAGATCCAATGATTGGCAGTCAAAGACCAACTGCAGGTGACCATTCTGAAGACTTGAAAGTATTTCAGTAGGAAGGAAAGACACCGTACGTTGATGTACTCAATGACATCAGCCAATCATTGGTGTACTCCGTGACATCAGCCAATCATTGGTGTACTCCGTGACATCAGCCAATCATTGGCAATCAAAGACAAACTGTAGGTGGCGATTCTGAAGGTTGGAAAGTATTTTAGTAGGAAGTAAATATACCTGATGTTCTCAATGACATTTCCCACAATGAACAGCAGCATATGTATGCTTTACTTGGCTGACCTACACTGTTCTTTTGGGCGTCATACGGACAATGATGCATTTGGATTTATTTTTGTTGTAGACCGTACAAATACGGACATTTTAACAATAAGCACAACGTATTATTTATCCTACGTGGCGCATCATATATAAAAGTTACAGGGAGCATTATTTATAAAAGTTACGTGGAAACATCATTTATAAAAGTTACGTGGAGCATCATTTATATAAGCTACGTGGAGCATCATTCATAAAAGTTACGTGGAGCATATTGTTTATAAAAGTTACGTGGAGCATCATTTATAAACGTTACGTGGAACATATCATTTATGAAAATTACGTGGAGTGTCATTTATAAACGTTTCATGGAGTATCATTTATATAAGTGTTTCCAACCTATGCGACTGGAAATCGACCACGGAAAAAAAAAGATGGATAAGATTAGAATCTTGACTGCTTTTCAAAATAACAAAATGTGGGATTTTTTAGTGTTAAAGATAATGCAGATTTTTTCCCCATTAAAAGTATTAAACGTAATGTAAAATGACAGATTCGTGAGATTTCTTTTTCAGTAGGGAATGCTAAATGATGGTGCTGCTTTTCCTGCAAGATCTCTCTCTCTCTCTCTCTCTCTCTCTCTCTCTCTCTCTCTCTCTCTCTCTCTCTCTCTCTCTCTCTCTCTCAAAAATTCTTATGTATAAGAGTCCAAGTGTTTTAAGATTTTGTTGATCTTAAACATGTTTGCAATCAGAATTC
>JADBJO010025879.1:0-23210 GCA_016801955.1 Conus betulinus | reverse complement strand
ACTGACTAACCATCCTACTGCAACATTGTGATGTCTGCACACATTTTCCATTCATCCATTGCATCCGACGTATTACGAAGCCCGAGTTCCTGCGGCCCCTTTGACAAACCATAAACTTGTCCTTCTAATTCTCCTAGCGTATCTCTTCTGTTCAGAACTCAAGCAAGATGAATACAAATTAGCTTTTACGATAGATAGCCATTTCCCGAAGCGAGCTAGATTTATTAATCTAATACAACCATAAGGACACACTCCTCAAAACTATTGGAGACGCTGAGATTGATACAAGAATATTGCTGATCGTTTTCCTGTATCCCCGATTCCAAATTGTTGGAATTGCATCACCGCATGTTTGATTATAAATATACTGATCTACAAAAGAATGTTAACAATATATATTGTCTCTCTTGCGCCAACTCTCCTATCGGATAGTAATAGTCACATTCCCTTAAGTTTTCACCGTGATGGATCACTTTTAAATGACCATCTGGAATTGTGTTTGTTATTCCTACCCTTAAGTTGAAAATCTTTTCATCTTCGGAAGGGGTATTCTCTCTTCTCACGTGCTGAGCTGGTGGCAATTCAATGGCGCTTAATTTCTGTTGAACTGCCCACTTCCTGTCTCCAGCACTTTTTCTGTATGGAGTCTAAGTCGTCCTCAAGGCCTTGCATCATTGTTTTGTAAAAAAATTCGAGGTGAGTGATCTTAGAAATAACCATCTGTCATTATTCTCATAGGCAGAGGTACACCAGTTTTTTTTGTTTCTGACCCGTCTCACTGATGGGTTCTTGCTATGAAGCTGACCTGCTGCCAGAAAAGAGCCGAAAGTCTCGTGAATCCAGAGAAATCGGACATTCCCTGTTTATAATACGAAGATATTGTCTCTTCAAAACGACCTGTACTGAGAAGTTAGTTAAGCTTATCAACTTGGTCCTTACTAAATACATCTCACCTCACTCCAGCCTCTTGCGTGAAAATCCCCTGTCAGCTACTTTTTCTCTAGCATCTGCTAAAATTGGAAATATTAGCTATCATCGGCAACGTTAATCGTTCTGAAAAAAATAACCGAAAACTTGAATCCTGTTTTACAGGCTTAAAGACTAACGCTGTTCCGTACAAAAATTTCGCAAAAATTTAAATTTGCATCTGCATCTGAGGCGTTTTGAAGTTTCACACCCCACATCTTCTTTTCTACTGGCGCATATTTCAAAAGGAAAATCCTGACTGCCTCGACTTGATGGCACGTGTACTTTTCCAGAACTTACCAGTCTTGTTTCTTTTGTTAAGTCCTTGATGAGTTAGTCCCTTGGCTCTTTTTTGGTAACAAATGTTCCCGACAGATATGAGCGCTTACATTTTGGTTATGACCAATATCCTGTACTCCTTAATTTTTTATACTTTGCTTTGGGCTAATGTTAATTTAACAGAATTTTGTGATGATCACTGGTATTATCTAACTGGTTTATCCACAATCAATCTTATCGGTCTCATCACACCCACCACGCGCGCGCACAACCACACACACGCACGCACAACCCTCACACACACGCGTCCTTGCCACACACACACACACACACACGCCCACACCCCACACACCACACACACACCACTCATACTACCGCTTCGCGCGGGCGTGAGCGCGCGCGCATGGCATACACAACGCTCCTTCCCTAACCTGTTAAAATCACTTTTGTGAATATATTCCAGTTTAATTGAAGAACGAACGAATTAACGAACACTTTTGGAAATCGCATTAAAGGAACATTTTATAATCAAATCCGTAAGTTAATAGCGGGTTTTAGTTATGTTTTCTATAATTGTTCATAGTTACTTTCCTATAAATTCATCTGTCCTTTATTTTTGTTCTATGTAACCACAATCGCCGCCCTCTTCTCTTCTTTTATGATAATAAGTCTAAAATTGGTAAACACTATGTTCTTTTAGACGTCTGCCATCACCTATATGGTGGTGACGAGACTTAAAAACAGAATTCCCCTTCACTACCCACCCACCCAATTATATGAAAGCCTGTTTTAGTTTTGTGAAAGAACGGCTGAAATGTGCTAAAATGAGATCAAGGTATAATCCAAAATCCATTCTGAAAGAAGAACCATGACTGTTCAAAGTTAGTTTAAAACGAAGAGAGAGAGAGATAGAGAGCGAGAGAGAGGGATGGATAGGAGAGAGGCAGTTTTGTGTGATATGTTTTGTATGGGGGGTGTGTGTGTGTGTGTGTGTGTGTGTGTGTTGTGTGTGTTTGTGGTGTGTGTGTGTGTGTGTGCGTGTTCTGTAGAATTGTGTTGATCCCAAAGTCACCAGAAGACCTCGAATTCATAATGACAGTTAGCCGCCTTTGTTGTTCACTTTGTTGATGGTAGCATGACTGCTATGGGCCTGGATTTAATGGCAGGAGGGGGGGGGGGGGTGCAATGGAAGGCACGTTACCAGGGGGGGGCCTGCCCACGCGTTGTACGAATTGCGCGATGTCAGACATTTGCACGTCGTCGTCACCATGAGACCCTTTGTTCCTACAATTCTCTCACTCTGGCAGTCCTTTTTTGTCATTTAGATCCATCATCTATACATCGTGCGCATGTGGTCCTGAAATTTACAGTCTCTGGTTGTACCAGTATATGTATCCGCTTCGACTCTCGTACCCGGTGACACCTCTTTGATGAACTGAAACAAACTGACGGACGCATCAGGAAGGGTTTAACATTTAATGTATATTTCAGGTCTCAGGATTCAGACCAGTTATCTTCCTTCCTCTACCCTTCGCCTCAGGCAACACTGAATAAATCCACATACACTGACTACTGTTGTATTTTTGTTTTTTTTTTTGTTGTTGTTCTTTACAAAACCACACATTGACAGCAGAGCTGTCCTATGTGATGTCCGATTGGTCCACCAGTCTGTATTATCCTGCTCTAGGTGTCCCAGATACTATAGCCGGGATGCAGGGGGGGGCGCTAATGTGTTATGAACCATTTTTCCACCCCTCTACACACCCATGGGGGTGGCATTCGCCTATTAGCTATACCAGACACCATAGCTGATGGCATTTTAACTATTACACGAGCTGATTCCTTATCCACTTTTTATTATGACGCGACAAGCTACTGAGAGGGCTCTATTGGCCCAATCCTCCTACATTCTATGAATTAATTTGTCCACGCTTTGTATACCATGCCTGCTCACCAACCTCTAAGAGCTATCAGCCGATTCATCTCATAATCCTATGAACCGGGTTTTTATAATAACAAAATTATACAAAAAAACCACGCTAACTAACCTTACTCTGGTAAAATAACTGTTCTATAAGCTTCTAACACTTCAGCGGGGGGGGGGGTGCGGGCCCTGTGTTCCCCTGTAGTCCGATTCATCTAACCACCCTACACACCGTAACTGTACGTAGCCCCCACCTTATAGCCGGTGGGTCTCAATCTTCCGCCCGTGGATTGCTATGTTGTGGCCATCATCTTCTATACCACGTTCGGTAGAAGATCCCAGCATCCTAGCCGTCACCGCGCAGGCCCTCGGGGCCCTCCAGCCCTCCCCCAACCTCCTTTGATCCCCCTCCCGGCTCGCATGGAAAATCGATTTTTCCCGTTGCTGTTGCTCTGGTTTTGTAATTCGGAGGGCCCATGTGTGAAGAATACAGATTGAAATTGCGCACAATAGAGCGGCTTAAAACCTAACGCGCCATTCACCACACGCCAGTAGCGTCTTTAGAACCGTTGGATCCACTGCTCGTGCTTTAAACAGGGGGCGGCGCCATGGGGGGGTGAAGGGGGGCCGATTGATACTAACTGCTGCTACGACTTTACAGACCAGGGGGTGGGCACATGTGGGTGCGGTGGGGGGAAAGTTCGGTTCGCTACACCGTATACGCTAATTTTACATTCTAGTTATCCAAGTTTATAGTATCTACTTACTTAAACGTCATTGTTCTCAGCTCTCAAATGTAGGGGGGCATGCTCACCTCAGACCTACAACCAGTTTGTATCACCCACCCTGTAACTATATCTGCTCGTTTGCCTCCACAACACTACCTGTAGGGCCAGTCTGTATCCTGGGGTACACACCCCCTATGACCAAACTCGTGCTCGTGCCCACTCTCCCTCTTGCACCCCCCCACGGTCTGTCTCACACTCTCAAGCTCCAGCACTAGAGCCGACTTCAGCCTCGTACCTTATGAACCGATTCATTCAATCCCCCTGAACGACAGTTCGTATGCCCCCCCCCACCCCTATTCAGCCAGGGTCATTCCATACCGCGGAACAAACCGATCGTTCCACATCTCGGTATACCACACTGTTAACTACCCCCCAACACCTGTCCACTGGTCATCTGCCGGCCCCATAGGCCTATGACCTGAGTTTATCCACATCCTCAGTATATCACCCTGTAAAATAGCCCCAAACAGCGGGGGGGGGGGTGTCTACGTCATCCTTTAGCCTAATGAACTGATTTACATCCCACAAACTCTGTACTGCACTGTTCATAGCTCCGGTCCTATTGCCTGGAATTCATACCCCTAAGGGGGGGGGGGGGGGGGTGAACTGATTTTTGTTTTTTGTTTTTTCCCATAACCTATACTACCCTGTTTTCCTAAGCGGCTAGCTACTAGATTGTTTGTGCCTCGAAGGTCTGTAAACTTATGAACTGTTTTATGCACAACTCTGTATACTACACTGTTGAGTGTACCAAGCATTAGATGGTCCCCCCAGCTATCGCAGCGCTATACCTTATAGAACAATAATTATTCCACCTCCATGCGTCCAGTAAGCAACTTGCTCCTGGCCCTAAACGTACAGCCCTCGTAAATCCATAGTTTCTAATGAATCGATTGAGTCCCGCCGTACCATACCACACGCAGCCCATGGCTCCAACGGAGCTATATTCCCATTCATCGCTATAACACCTATAGAACTGGTCCACCACATTCTGCCACTACGTCAGAACCCTATTCTACCTCGACAGCCCTGTTTCCATTGGTCCTAATATGGGGGGTTTACAGTTTTTTTTTTGGGTCTCTGCAAATACAAAAACATTTTACATGATGTCATATGCATTTCAGTTCTCATCAATATAATCATTTCCTCCGTATTTAGTGGTTCACCCTCCAAGGGCGGGTCGGGTTACAATTTCAACCGTCAGGTACCATAAACAAGAAAAAACCCATTTTTCCGTAACCATGTTTTTAGGGGGTAGGTTTTGAGGCAGATTTTTTCACAAAGGGTGTATTAAATGCAATACATAGACACCAAAAACAAAGCAAAACAGAAACACCAGCGATTAAAGAGAGAGAGAAGAGGAGGGGGGGGGAGAGACGAGAGCGAGAGGAGAGAGAGAGAGGGAGGGTGGGAGTGGTGAAGTGGGGGTGGAGAGGTCGTAATACACCGACAAAGCCACCAGGGGATCCAAACGTTCAATGCATCATAAGTGAGACGGAGACGACACTAGCGGGGGTCCCCTCAACATGCACATTCAAGTCCAAAAGTTAAGGCGTGGTTTTCCTCCTATCAAAGAGTGGTTTAGTAGAAACGCTTGTACCAAAATTTTCCATGCAGTGTTTTTGACACTTCGGTCCTATATATATATCCTATGAGACGATTGGCCACCGACTGTATACCACCCTGCCTACAGCGCCGCGTGATATGGCCATTCATCCTGCGCGCCTGTGAATCGGCTGCTTCACCGCTCTATGGCGCACACATAGCTGCAACACTACAACAGCTATTCATCGTCTACTCTTCGAGCTCACCCCTCTATAAGCCGCACTGCCCTTAGCTTCCAACGCAGCTTCCTTTCACCCCCATCTCCAACCAACTGATCAAGGCGACGAGAAAGGAATCCACCCCCACACTTCCCCGACCCCCCCCCCCTCCCTATGGTCAATCGATTATTTCCCTTTGCTGACCGGGTGCCTCTTTATTTGAATTTGTATGGCCTTTGTTGAAGAATAATCGGGAGAACCCGACAAATGGAACGAGTGACACTGTGGCTTGCGCGAGTGACCCCGCGATTCCCATTGGCTTCCCACACGAGAAATGGAAGAGGTCGGGGTGCGTGCGGTGCGACTCTGTGCGTGCGTGTGTGGTGTGTGTGTGTGTGGTGTGTGTGTGTGTGTGTGTGGGTGTGTTGTTGTGTGTGTATGTGTGAGTCAGTAAACTTTGAGTGAATCTGAAATACTTGGTTTTCAATCCGTCAGTGTGTGTGTGTGTGGTTGTGTGGTGTGTGTGTGTGTGTGTGTATGTGTGTGTGTGTTGTTGTTGTTTTGTTTGTTGTTAGTCTTTTTTAACGTCTGTTCATTAAAAGTGATATTAGACGGGTGGTAGAGATGTGGAAGAAGGGAAGGCATAGGGAGAGTGGAAGGAGATGACTGCCATGTGTAAGTTTGATAGGAACTTACGTGTGTTTGTCGGTACTTGTGTGAGTGTGTGCCAGTGTGTTAAAATATAATTATTGCATAAGGAAATGGGTAAAAATGTTGGATAATCATCAACAGTGAGTATGAAAGCTTTGAATATATGAAGATCAATGAGAATCTACCTAATATGATGATTGACAACAACGCATCGATCCTTTAGGGAAGAACAGAACATGTGGAAGAGTGTTGTTGGCGATGTGGTCATATTACGGTTTGCATATTGACATAATTCTTGTTTGTTTTTATCCGTTTTGAGAAAAAAAAATTGTGGTTTTGGGTTTCATTTCTTCGAAAAAGGGAAAATGTGCAATGAGAGCTTCAGTGTATACGTGTATGTGTTCGTGCAAAAGCGCGAGTTTGTAAATGTGATAAGATGTAGGTACGGGGGGGGCCATTTGTGTTGTGTGTGTGTGTGTGTGTGTGTGTGTGTGTGTGTGTGTGTGTGTGGTGTGTGTTGTGTGTGTTGTTTTGTTTGTCCGTGTCCGCGTGTGTATTGTGTGTTTGTGTGTGTGTGTGTGTGTGTGTGTGTGTGGTGTGTGGGTGTGTGTGTGTGTGTGTGTGTGTGCTGTGGGTCTGTGTGTGTGCGTGCGCGCGTGTATGTTGTATGTGTGTGTGAAGTAAATAAAATTTAGCCAGCTGACCGACGAGGTCGCAGTGTTTGAAAGACAGTTGAAATCAGAACAGGACTGTTTCCACGCACCCACCTGCAGCACGCGCACCGCGCGCAGCGCACACACCACACCACACACACACACCACACACACACACACACACACACACACACACACACACACACACACACTTATATTTACACACACCACACACACCACACACACACACACACACACACACACACCCACACCGCACCACACACACACACCACAGAGAGGGAGAGAGGGGGGGGGGGGCGGGCAGTGTCCGTGTGCTGCACTCAGTTCCCCCACGGAGCTGACTTGATCGATCCTGTGATTGCTGAGCCTGGGCCTGTATACAATATCAGTTTTTTTTTTTATTATCGAACACGGGTGCAAAACCGCACAAACTGAATCTGCTGAACAGACACGGCGTTCACATGCCGTTGGTCTCTGCAATTTGAACGCCAGCATTACAGGGCGATGTAGAGGCATGAAGCTGGAGGGCTAACTTTGGCTAGGTACGGAACCTGTGTCATTTTTATATAGTAAACTTTCAATCAATCACACACATCAATACCATCATCATCATCATCATCCATCATCTCATCATCATCATCATTATCATCATCTCATCATCATCATCCTCATCATCCTCACTGCAGTAACAGTTATCATGATCGTCGTCGTTGTCATCTCGCGTGACTCACAATATGAACTTGCTTCCAACCAGAATCTTTATTTCAATCGTTTCCTTGAAAGTACTTTGGTGTTACCACCCCTCTTCCTCCTTCACTGAGTCTCCTTTTTTGTTGTAAATGCACTTAATAAAATAACACACACACACGCACACCTCGCGCTGCACACACACGGCACACCCACCACACACACACACACACCACTACACACACACCACACACACACGACACACACACACACATAATTAAAAACAAAACAACCCAACTGCAAATCTGGGTCCATTCTTCCCAACTGATTTTCCTCTGGATCCATGATGCTCGGTACAACCAGCCTTATTCTTGCCAGTTACAGTAGACCTGAGGCATTTAAACATATCTGTTTCTCGAACTCTTCCAGGACACTTTTCGTCTTTGCTTGTGGCTGCTTTTCTTCCCTTTTCCAATAGTGGCGTCTAGGCCATCTTCAAAATGCGAGAGGCGACAGGTGCGCTCTTTCAGTCTATGTTGCAATAATGGGGGTACGGCCTTTTCTTTGCGTGAAATTAACCACTTCAACATAAATTTCCTAGATCCCTTATGTGTTTAGAGGGCTTCATATGGGCATACTCTTCTGCTCTGTTTTCTTATCATGACCTCTTCCGCCGCTATGCAAAGTGTGTGTGTGTGTGGTGGTGGTTGTGTGTGCTGTGTGTGTTGTGTGTGTGTGTGTGTGTGTGTGTGTGTTGTGTTGTGTGTGTGTGTGTGTGTGTGTGAAAGAGAGGAGAGAGAGAGTACTAGAGGAGAGAAGGAAAGAGATGAGAGAGAGTGCTCTTGTGTGTGCTCGTGCGTGGCGTGCGCGTGGCGCGTGTCTGTCGCGTGCGTGCCGTGTGGCGTGCGTGCTTCGTGCATGCGTACATTCTTTGCTTCTGTCGTGCGTGGTGCGTACGTGCGTGCGTGATTCGTGTCTTGCGTGCATGCTTGCTTCGTGTGTGTGTTGTGTGGTGTGTGTGTGTGTGTGTGTGTGTGTGGTGTGTGGTGTGTGGTGTGTTCAGTGTGGCAACTGGGCAACGAACTTTATGGCGCTCACGAAGATGCATGCTTACTGGTGTCGGGTCGCAGAAACGTTTGGGGAGATGAGATCACCTGAGGCTGCAGATCTGCTCCCTTCTGTCATGGCTCAGTGTCATCGGGGCGACGCTTTTCTGGTCTGGGGGGATGGAAGGCGTGGGGGGCCTGCGAGGGTCATGGTCTGCTTCAGCTAGTGGATATGCTGGGGCTTTTCTTTCCACTGCGTTGCATTTTCCTGCCCCGGTGGCCTGGTGTCTAGGATGTCTGTCAGGCAGAGATTGGCTTTTTTTTTGTTGGGGGAGGGTCTAAGGCCATCGAGGAAAGTGGCTGCATTTCCGTCAGGAAATGTGTTTTTCAGCGTCGTAGCAGGCTAAATGCACAAAAGCGTGGTCCATTCTCAAGCAAGCATCACAGTCACACACGACACACCCCCCCAACACCAACAAACACACACACTCTCTCGATCCTCTCTCCTCTCACACAGACCACGGGACCACATTCACGCGCTAATCGGCCTGAGCCTTATCACGCGCTGCGCAGTGTACAGGGAGCATATACCGCGCCACTCAGCTCACACACACGCAGCGAGGCGCACACACACTCTCCTCAAACGATTGAACTACACCACACAAAACAGAGTTAACCTGCCACACCGAACCTCCCTCGCTGCTCTCCGCTCTCCCGCCTCCCGCCTACGGCACCTCCCCCCCTCATCCTCTTCGCTTTTTGTTTCGTCTCCCCCCTCCTTTGATCTCACTTTTGGTTTCGTCTTCTCTTCTCTCTCTCATGTGTCCCTGTCTGTCTGTCTGTAGTCTGATCTGTCTCTCTTTCATGCAGCATACACACACACACAAATCCACACGCACCACACGGCACACACACACATGCACACACACCTACAACACACACACACACACACAACACGAGACACACACAACCCCACACACACACACAGCACACACAACGCCCAAACACCTCACACTGCAGCACACAACACAACAGCACAGCACCCACACAGCACTACACACACACACTCCTCATCTAAACACACACAGCCACACTCAATCACACGCTCTCATATTTGTATATACCCATACAAGTATCTACATACATACATCACATGCTGTCATGGCAAGGCACCTATCCTCTCTATATTTGTATAATACACATACAGATGTATCTACATACGATACAACACATTTTCACATTGTCAAGCACTATCCTCTCAAGCGCAGGCGGGTGAGGACACACACACACACACCCACACACAGACACACACACACACACACACACACCACACACAGCACCCACATACACACGCACACAACTCACGCACGCACACCACACACCACCACACTACACATCCGCCACTACACACACACTGCCACATCACACACACACACACACACACATACACACATCACGATAGTCACAAACTCTCACTCAACGCTCACACTCCCACACACACCACACACAGGCACCCACACACACACACACGACACAGCACACACACACACACACACACTCACACACAAACACACACAGAAAACAACACACACACACCTTACTCTAGAACTTGTATAAATAACGTGGATGTTTTACATTGCGTGACTCAACGTAATTACGCGAACGAGGAATTCTTTTAATCTTGTCATTGGCCACAGACACTTCAGTCATTGAATAGAATTGTGAATCCATGACCTATCACCGGTGAGCCAAAGAACCAGACAAGGAGTGTGGTGTGTGTGTGTGTTGTGTGTGTGTGTGTGGTGTGTGTTTGTGTGTGTGTGTTGTGTGTTTGTGTGTGTGGGTTTGTGTGTCGTTATTGTGTAGTGGGTGTGTGTGTAGTGGTGATGTGTGTGGTAGTGGGTGTGTGTGGATGACTGATCGGAAGGAACGAGACTAACTGTCGATAAGTGTAATATGAACATGGGGTCGCCTTCCCCCACACCCATGCTCCGTCCGTCTCGTCTCTCTCTTCCCCCACATTCTCTTCTCCAGTCTCTTTCTCTCCTCTCTCCTCTCTCCCTCCCCCTCTCTCCCCCGCCCCCCTCCTCATGCCTCCCTCATCTCCCAGCGCGTCTCTCTTACACTCTCTCCTCCTGCTCTGTTATGTCATAGACAAATTAAGGCAGGGGTGTGTGTGTGTGGTGTTGGTATGTTTTTTGTCGTGTGGTGTGTGTGTTTGTGTGATGTGTGTGCGCTGCAGCCCGCGGCGCGACCAGCGCGGCGGCGTGCTTGTTCGTGTGTTTGCATCTGCAGTGTCCGCACTTCATAGGCCGTATGTTTCACACCCATATTTTGTGTAGTATTTTGGTGTATGCGTGTGCTATCGTATGGTATATGGACAGCTGCATAGACACTTCAGACGGTACCTACCCACAAGGTATGTGAGGGTTTTTCCTTTTGCTTAGCGTGTTAAATTTGCATGAGCGTGTATGGATTTCATATGTCGTGGCGTGTGGTGTGTTTTGCATTCTTTTTGTATGCACTGTTGGTGTGCTGTGTGGACAATTCTTGCGTGCCGTACAGTGTGTGTCGTTGCTATATACCACCACAACGCGCCGCATACGTGTTTGTGTGTGTGTTTTGGGTGTTTGTGCTGTTTGTTTTGTGTTTGTGTGGTTGTTGTGTGTGTGTGTGTGTGTGCATGCACCTCGTGCGCGCGCATGTTCCCCCCTCCCCCTGCAAGCCTGATACTGCACCGCTCAAGCTGCACGAACAAAATATTGGGTGGTGTTAGCCTGCATCACTAATTTTACAGTGTCCCGCCGTCTCCCAATGTTTCCAGTGAATCACTCCTGTAGCTGCTGTGTGTGTGGGCTCTTTTTGTAAGGCGGTTTGGAGCTTTTTCCTGCATGGATTAAAGTGCAGCTGTGAGAGAGAAAATCGGGACGGTCATTGTTAGGGACCTTCTCTATCTTTTACCCTGCCCTGTGTCCATCTTTCTGCATCCATGCTTGGATGTCCTGACAGTTGAAAAGGGGCTGTTCACAATGCCAGAGCAAAGTGGCGCTGTTTCATTTTGAAGAAATCAATTTCACATACACACTACAGTCATTGTTCCTTGATTCACAGCACACCATCCACATCACATCGACGCAACACGCGCGCATAGCCACTAACTGACTAAAACCAATTTATTGTCGGATTAACTCATGTTTTACTGACATACCCTCCACCGCCGCACCCGCGCCTACCACATTATTACGTAAGCACATCGACATTACCCACTCCGCTGGATATGCACACGCAAGCCGTTCAGCACACAAACAAAACTCAACTCGTATTTTTCGCACAAGCATACATCACGTTAGGCCTACAACTAGACCTGCATCTCTCTCCGTCGCCCTACCCTAATCTCTCGTTCCCGACGCCCCCTCTCGTCAAGTCACTCCTTTCTCATATCGCATGAGTGCGGCGAAAACCACACACTGCACCACCCAGCTCCATCCACATGTGTATCGACAGCAAACAACTACCCACACGTCACCTACCACACCCACACACACTCACACACACAACTACTCTATGCGCGTCTCACTTGAAAAAATGGAAAGGTTTTGCCATTATTTGTATGAACATTGTTGTACAGTGTCAGGCTATCCCTCGATTCTTGCAGGACCAATCACGCTTTAATATTGAACAGCTTTTTAAGAAATAGGCACGAGGGAGCCTAAAGAAGAAATAAGTTTAAGAAAGAGGAGAGGGCGAGAGACAGGAGAGAGGGGAGACGAGGGAGGGCGACAGAGAGGAGACGAAGGGGGGAGAGGACGAGGACAGAGCAGACCGGAGGAGGAAAGAGGTTGGGGGATGGGGGGGGGTCGGGGACAAACAAAGGTGGAGGGGGGGCCTCGTGGAGTGGCGTAGGGCGTCGTGTTGCGTAGGTTACCTTTTTCGTAGAGGAGGTAGGAGGGGGTGAAGGGGATCGGTCATTATAATGGTACATGGTTGTAGAGTCTGTGCGTGGCAGTGGAGTTGCGGATGCGATGGGTGGTGTTTCGCGCCTTGCACGCGCGCGTGGGGCCTTGTGTGTGGTGTTGTGTCGCTGTGTAGTGTGGTGGTTGTTGCGGGTGAGGCGTCTGTGTGGTGGCAGTAGTACTCTCACAGGGCGGCTGAGGCAGGAGCGGGCAGAGGGAGGAGAGGGGGGGGGGCGAGGGAGGGTAGGACCAGCGCGTGAAATAGGCAAGGGGGGAGGGGAAGGAGGAGGATGAGGAGAGAAAGAGACGAGGAGGGAGAGGACAGACAGACAGGACAGGAGCCGAGCGAAGGGCAGCGGAGACAGAGACAGAGAGGACACGAACCGGTGGACTCGCGCCCCCCTCTCCCCTGCCCCACCACAAACAGCATGACAGTACACACACATTTAAATCCTACGACATCGAGCTCTTCGGTCCACTTCCTCACTCCATCCGGCTCACCTCTCTGTATGACCACACCAGACAGTTGCGCCTGTTGCAGTTCTATATGAAAGAGGGGGGCGACACGGCAGGACGACCAGGGACACAGCAGCCAAGCTAGCACAGCACCACACGACGCACCACACACAGGCACACAGAGCACACCACACACCACACACTCTCTCTCTCTCTATGCAGCACACCCCACACACACACACACAACACACCAACCACACAGGCCAACACACACGCACACGGCACCACTCACAGCATACATAAACCACACCACACAAACACAGACACACACAGAGAGCACAGAGAGAGGGAGAGGGAGAGAGGCGAGACGGGGGGAGGGGGGGGGGATGAGGGATGGAGGAGGAGGAGACGGACGGAGATGATGAGCGAGGAGGGCGGGGCTGGGCGTGGGGGGGGTGAGCAGACGGGCTGCGAGAGGAGAGGCAGGAGGGGGGGAGGGCTAGGGC
Source organism: Conus betulinus (assembly GCA_016801955.1). Lineage (NCBI taxonomy): Eukaryota > Metazoa > Mollusca > Gastropoda > Neogastropoda > Conidae > Conus > Conus betulinus. The sequence continues at coordinate 9,517 of JADBJO010025879.1, read as the reverse complement.
AGGGGGAGAGGGGGGAGACAGGAGACGGAGAGGGCGGAGAGGAGGTGCGGAGGATGGGAATTAGAAGCGGTGGGTTAAGGGGACAGCGGCGGGCTGGGTTGGAATGGGGAGGGGGGGAGGTGCACCAGGGAAAAGGAGGGGGATATGAGATATAAGGGGCTTTTACGGGTGGATGAGTATATACTTCTGTCTCGTCTGGTTCTTGTCTGTCTGGGTCTATCTCCTTCTTTCTCTCTCTCTCTCTCTCTCTCTCTCTCTCTCTCTCTCTTCCTCTCTCTTCTCTTCTGTACGCACGGTTGGGCTGTGCCTGTTGCCCTTGAAATGTTTGTGAGTGTGAGTTTGTCGCGTGCGCGTTGCGTTCGTGGTGTTGTGTTATCTGTATGTAGGTATGTATGTATGTATGTATGTATGTATGGTGTGGTGTATGTGTATGTGTGTGAGAGGAAATAGAGAAAGAGAGGGGAGGAAGACGGGACGAAGGGAAGGGGCACGGGAGGAGAGGGGGGGGGGGAGGCGAAAGGTGAGGAGGGAGGGGGCGGGGACGGGCAGGAGGAGAGGGCAGAGAGGGGTGGGGGTGTTGGGTGACAGTGGGGGGTGGGGAGTCCAGGGGTGGCCCCAGGGGGGGGAGGGGAATTTGTGCCTGTTGCGCTGAACGTTGTGGATTAGGTATTGGGCGACTGTAGACGTGTCTGGTGTCTTGGGTGACTAATCGATGTCCCTGTAGTGTTAGCCTTTTTTTTTCATTTTTCCGGTTTGCTTTTTAGAGTACTGGGTGTTCCAAGGTGGGAGAAGAGGAACGAGAATCGAGATGATGGGCAGGGTCCTTTAATCCATGAGCAGCAAGTGTGTACAGAAGTAACGTCGCACGAACGAAACAGCAAGGGTGGCCCGATGACACCTGGTTTCATCCACTGAAACGAAGGGCCTATCGCGGGGGGTGAGAGGAGAGGTTTGGGGTTGGTTTAGGGGAAAAACCCTCCCAAAGGGAGCGCGAGGGCAGCTGGGAATGTGATTTCGTAAGAAGCGATTCTGTGTCCGGGAGTTTTGAGGGGTGTGGTTTGAAAGGTTTGAAAACCCGATTTATCTCGACAGGAAAGGAGGGTGGGGGGGTGGGGACGAGCAAAAGGTGTGGTAACTGTCGGTAGGAACGGGAAAAAGAGCCTAGAGAAGAAAATCTCGTTTATATGTAAGCGTATATCCTTTATGTTGCCTTTCGTTCAAAACCAGATTGGGGGTGGCAGGATCACAGTTGATTTTGTCACTCTCTGTTCGAGCTTTCCTTCAAGTGCGTTGCGTGCCATTTACGTAAAAATTACTGTCACTTCGCAGCATCAATCAGACGAGACAGTGGTGCCATTTATGGTTGCCAGAGGGGAGGTTAAGATGGAGTGGGAGGAGAACGTGGAGAAAAGACCAGCGGCGGTAACGCGTTTTTGAAAAGGTTGGTCGGCTGTTTTTGCCTCTTTGCCTTACACTTGTATGGTCCTTGTAGTTGGAGACGGAGCCAACGAAACGCAGGGATGTTATGTAGAGAGCCGGGAGGAGGGAGCCAGAGTGTACAGAGATTGACATAATTAAAGTTTTTTTCTTTTTCGTGAATCAGGCCTCTTTTGTTTGATGTATTTGAAATAGGTTATACGGCATGTGATTGTCGGCGAAGTTTCCTGCGAATGATATTTGAAACCTAGCAGGATAAGATGCCGGGCAAGGTGATTCGCCCGAAGTTTCCAGAGGGGTCCTTCGTTTGGTACACTGCAAAAAGGCCAGGGATAAGATCCGGGGGGCAGGGGCAATGTGGGAATTCGACGAAGTTTCCAAGAATGGTCCATTTCGATTGGTACAATGAAACCAACAGGATTAGATAGTCCGGGCAAGATTGTCATTGGCCGAAGTTCTAAACGTCCTTCGATTGGTACAGTGAAACAGCAGGGGAGAAGTATATCCGGGCAATGTGGTCGGCCGAAGGTGTTCTAACACGGTCCTTCGAGTGTGGGTACAATGGAAACCAGCCAGCAGGATAAGTTATCCGGGGCAAGAGGTGATTCGCCGTAAGTTTCTTAAACAGGTCCCTTCGAGTTGGTTGACAGTGAAACAGGAAGGATAAGTAACCGGCAGCCATTTTGCCCGAAGGTTTGCGTAACCGGGTCGCTTTCGATTGGTGACACTGGAAAACAGGAGAGGATAATGTAAGGCCTGGCAGATGAATTGGGTCGAAGTTCATCTAAGAAACCGGTCATGCGCGATGGTAACATGTCGCAGGATAAGGGGGAAGCTCGTTGGGGGACCTCGCGTGGGCGAAGAAGGGAATACGTGGCTCGTTCCAACACCTGTCAGGAAGGGGTTGCGAGCTCCTGGTGGAGCCTCAGCAGCCCTCTCCACGTCCCAACACCTGCCACTACCGGTCGTTCTCGTTCGTCAGTACACGGCGGTGTGGTTTCCGACCATTAGTTTCGTGATAGGTGTGATTACTGGGCCCTAACCCCTCAACCGCCCGCCCCCCCCCGACACGAAACAGCAACACCACACGGTGTGTGTGCGTGCGTGAGTGAGGTGGTGTGCGGAGTGGTGGTGGCCGTGTGGGTGGGGTGTGGTGTGGTGTGTGTGTGTGTGTTGTTGCGGTGGTGCGTGTGAGGAGAGAGGAAGGGGCTGAGAGAAGGAGACCCCGATGTGTTGGGGTGCGTGTGTGTGTCGGTGGTGTGTGTGTGTGTGTGAGAGCGAGGGATGAGCTGGTGGTGGGTTGGGTGTGTTGTGGGTGTGTGGTGTGGGTGTTGCTTGGGTGTTGGTGTGGTGTGTTGTGTGGGTGTTGTGTGTGTATGTGTGTGTTGTGTTGGGGGCGCCCTTGTAGTGTGGTGTTGGGAGATGGAGACGTGCGTGTCCGTGTTTTGGTGTTGCGGTTGCGTGCGTGGGCGGGGAGTTGAGAGGTATGTGTGTGTGTTGTGTGTGTGTGATGTGTGTGGCGTGTGGGTGGGGGTGAGGAGCGGATGTGATAGTGAGTGCGAGTTGGCGGATTGGTGCGTGCGGAGAGCGGGTAGGTAGGGGGTAGGGTGTGACTGTGAGTGTTGTGGATGTTGTGGTGGTGTAGGGTGTGTGGGGTGTGTGATAGTGTGTGGATGTGGAGATGAGAGAGAGACGCGAGGGAGGAGAGACCGGAGATTTGAGGAGAGGGAGAGAAGAATGGAAGAGCGGCTAGCAGGAGAGAGAGGAGAGAGAGAAAGGGGGGAGGGGGGGAAATCACATCAATGCAAACGTGATAACTGTAACTTAGGATCAGATGCTCTCAGGTTCCCAAAAACCGGGCTCGAGAAACGATTCTTACCAGATGGTTTAATTGGAAGACGAAGTCCTGGAGATGCATCTCTGCCATCGTATTCCGGAGAACGAAAAAACAAAAAAAGCGAAAAGCCAAGAAGAAGGAAGAATCCAGCGGTTTAAAATCCCACCTATCAATAAGATTGTTTACGTGTTCGCTACTCCAACAGCGGAGGACAGGCCTTGGGGTCACGGGCGACTGATGGGAGTACGGTTACGCGCCACCAGGTGACAGGTACCCTTAATCGAATTCCTTATTAGGTCGTCTCGGTTCGAGATCACCCCCCCGCACCAACCCACATCCGTGTCCCCTCTTGTTCACGAACCTTATCCATTTTCGTAAACACAGGTTTTCCCCGAGGGAGTAATTGCGGTAGAACGTCTCACCCATGACGCATTTTCATCCCTTATCATTTCACCTCTCAGGACGACGAACAGAGCATAGATCCCGCAATGCAGGCGCCACAGATTTGTAAAAGCCATGTGATTTGAATGCCGAAGTTTCATGATGAGAAAAAAGACAGCTTCTAATCGGATTTGTTGTGGCACTTTGTTGATGAAAGATTTCCCGACCGCACTCCTCTTCACTCACTCTCTCATCTCTCTCGTCTACTCTCCTCTCCTCATCCTCTCTCTCTCTCTCTCTCCTCCTCTCGCTCCTTCTCTCTCTAGCAGAGAAAAACACCAAACTCGATGATACTAATTCAACAAAACATGCGGCGGACGCGCGTGCGCGCGCGCGCGCGCACAACACCACACCCGCCAAGCCACACCACCCACAGCAAACAGCCCGCCCCGCAGCACACGCCCCCAGACAAGAGACACACGACATCACACACACACGGGACACACGAGTCGAGAAACGACGAAGACAGACAAACAGCACACACACACACAGCAGGGACTTTGTCCATTTTGGGGTTTTTTTTTTTACTTTTACTACATTTTTTTACGAGCACACAGAACGAGGCAACACACACACACACACAACACACACAACCACACAAAACACAAGCACGCGAGAGCCCCGCCTATTTTGGTGAATGTAAAGCATAAGCTTATTCCGGGACACCCAAGCAGCAGAAACCCGAAGTAGGGGGAACTGGAGCGCGATGGAAAGAGAGCAGACACCACACACACGACACACAGCACACACAGCAAACACAACACACGACACAGACACACATCACACCGACACGCAAGCGAACCACGCACACAAACGCACCAATATACAACACACACACCACAGGAAACACAGAACACACCCACAACACACACACACACACACACCCACAAACCAGCACCCACACACAACATACATACCGGCAAGCAGGCCGCGCATAGGGGCACGCACATTCTCTCAGCACCGACCTAACACAGAAAACACAGAAACGCAACAGCGACAACAGCAGGCACAGGATCACACACACACACACACCACACAGAACAGAACAAACCCACGAGGAACGGAGAGAAGGGTAGAGATCTCTTTGTTTTTTTTGGCTTTTTGAGGATTTGTTTGTTTTTTTTTGCTTTTTTAGTATGAGGGAGGAGAGGAGACGGAGCGAGATGCGGGAGGGGGGGGGAGGCTGAGGACGAGGAGGAGAGGGAGAGGGAGGAGAGCAGGGGGAGCAGGAGAAGGAGGAGGAGGAGAGGAAGCGAGAGAGAGGAGAGATGGAGAGAAGAGGAGACGGAAGAGAGAGGGGGAGAGAGAGAGGAAAGAGCGGAATGAGCAAGGAGATGAGGAGGAGGAGGAGATGAGAGAGACGGGAGAACTAGGGTGTAGCGGACAGAACAGCGCCGAAATGAAGACTGGCGATGGCATCGTCATGGAACCGGCGGACGATGCCCGGTCAAACTCTGTCCTCAGGGCCGAACACCCCGGGCCGATTTCTCGCTCACCCCCGACACATCGCGGACCCTTCCGGCCGGACTCCCCCCACCCCTTGGCCCGTGAGACTCCAGACCACCCGCTCCGCCCGCAACCCCCCAAAGACGTGCCTGAAACAACGTCACCATCGCAACAAGGAGGGGGGACCAAGCGGGTGCCGACTTAGGACAGTCACTGACGAGGGACGATTCATGCCCCTGCTGCCAATTTTCCCCCTCTCGAGTTACCTACCCCGCCGGTACGTCTGCGCGAGGTCTGGGAGTGTGTAGGCTTGTCGCTGGGGATCAGGCTTTGATAGTCGTGGTGTGTGTGTGGTGAGAGAGGTGTGGTGCGGGGTGTGTTGGCGGAGAGCGTGTGTGGATGGCGAGGTGTGTGTTGTGGACGGGCAGGAGCGCGTCGGCAGTGGTGTGCGTATGTGAATGCGTGGCTGGGAGGGGAGAGGAGGTTGGGTGGGTCGGGGGGGTGTGGGGTGTGAGGGGAGGGTGGGTAGGGCGCGGTGAGGATGGACGGCGGGCGGATGATGTGGTTGGGTGGGTGCGGGCGTGCGGGTGACGTGCGTTGTGGGGGGGTAGTGGGGGTTGGGTGAGTAGAGGGACGGGGGGGGAAGGAGAGAGGGGAGTGTGGGTGGGGTGGGTGTGTGAGTGTGACGGAGATGTGGTGGGTGGAGGTGGTGGACCTGGGTGGGTGAGTGTGGAGGCGGAAGTGCGGGTGAGAGTGTGGTGTGGGGAGGAGGGTGGTGTGTGGATAGGAGGGGCTGAGGGAAGGTGGAGTGTGGGATGATGTGTGTGTGAGTGACGTGTGTGAGGTGAGGTGTGGTATTTTGGCCGAGTAGGCGGATCCGCGTGCGTGCGTGCGTGGAGGAAGTGTGGTGGCACCGGCAAGGGTCGCTGTGGGGTGTGTGGATGGGGGCGAGTGAGGGGGGGGGGTGGGGGGGTGGTGGTGTGTGTTTTGTTGGGGGGGTGGGTGGGGGTGTGGTGTGGGGGGGGGCAGGTCTGATGTTCCTAGCGATAGGTAGAGGATGTGCACGGAAGCATCGAGTACGGGCGCCGGCGAGGTTGGAAGAGCTAGAGATGGACATCGTGTTTCGAGTTCCGACTTAGAGGTGTTATGGGATTCGAATCATCCTGGGACGGGCCGAAGAACGGGACCGAAGCAGGTAAGTTTGAGTTTGTGTTTTGTTGATCGTTACGAGGGTCTTAACTTGGAGTGGGAGTTAACCCGTCACGCACGAGACGACAAGACGAGACAAGGACCGCCAGGGCAAAGGGCCAGGGGGCGAAGCGTGGGAGGCGAGAAAGGCCCGAGAGGGAGAGCCCGAGGAGGAAGATGCGCCCACTATTGAGCGGTGTAGGGCGCTACGTATAGGCAAGGAAGATATTTGCGAGGTCGCGAGGGGCGGCGGGGGGGGGGGCGGGGCGGGGGGGGGAGCGTTGAGGGGGGGGGGGGGCGGGGGGAGAGATGGACACACAAGAAGCAGCAAGAGAAGCATCGGATTAGAGCTACGAGTAGAGATAGTTGCGTGTGATTACACGAAGGAGGAATCAGTGGACGGATAAAGCGAGCGAGGGGGCGGCGTGGTGAGCAAGATGGCACGGTGGTTTCCGCAGCCAGGCCACGACATTAATACACTACGGAAGAAGAGACGGAGAAGACAGAGAGACACACAGCACAACCAAGGAGAACGCACACCACACAACACACACACTCTCTCTCTGTCTCTCTCTCTCCTCTGCGTTCTACTTGACTGTTCCATGTCTGATCTATCGCTCTCATCGGTTACGAAACTCACATTTACACACAATGAGGAAGGAGAGAGGAAGGGAGGAGGAGAGAGGGGAGAGAGGGGAATGAAGGTGGAGGAGGGCGATCGATTCTTGCAAGAATTAACAATGGTATTAATGATGAGTTAAGCAATGTGGAACAATCTGCTTAAGGACAGAGTCTTTATTTCACGTTATTACGGGGGTGCATACAAGACCTACCGCCTGTCCTACCAGAATACACCACACCTCACCACTCATCACACAACAGCACAAACCGAGACAAGACGAAGCCACAACGAGCAAGAAGCGCAAAAACACAGAGCCACCAGGAGACACAGCACGACCACTCCGGGTGTCGATTCATTGAAGCCACACACGACCCAACACAGCACACAGACAGACACAGACAAGAGAGAGAGACACACACACACCACAACACACAACACAAACAAGCAAGACCATCAACTGCAAGGGGGGGGGTACACTTAGATCACGCAGAGAGAGCGGAGTGAGAAAGAGAAACACACCACAAGCACAGCACGGACACAACACACACAGACACACACACACCACAAGAGCGCACAACATTGCACACAACACAGAGCGAAGACAGAAGGCAGCACAGAAACAGCGCACCGACACGAGCAAAGGCCCGACAGAACAGAGACGAACGAGGCAACGCGAGCGAGAGCACAGGCCAGACACAGCACAGCTACCGGAACTGGTGTATTAGTATGAGCACAGACACCAGACACACAGGCAAGCCAGCGAACAGAAGCACACAGCACGGACACACGAACAGCCACACACAAACACCGACCGCGCGGCGAAGCGCTGAGCACGCGCGCACGGCACACACAAATCACACAACACGAAGACGCACACCACGCACGACACGCACACACCACCGCAACTTTGTGCGAGGAGTGCGAGAAAGAAGAAAAAGAATTAGCTGAAATATAAACTGACATGAAAGCTCGCTCTAACAAAAAACCTGAAGTGACAACGAGAGGAGAGAGAAGCACATCTGCACGCGAGGAGAGAGGCTGCTCGGTGTTTATTTGAATTAACAGAGTCCAGACATACCTCCCCCCCGAGCCCTCCCCCCCACCCGAACAGCCCCGCCCGCCCGTGCAACGACACCATTGCAGACGCTTCTTCCGTCCCATCGATCCGCGACTTCAGTTTTCAGAAACCAAAAACAGCACCAAAGTTTTTTAAGAGGATTTGATTTGGATTTTAAGAGGAAGAGGAGGCCTACGACACTTGTCTGGGCGGATACGAATGCATACAGTTTGATTTTGGGAGAGTGGAAAGGGGGGAGAGCAGCAGTGTGAGGACGTGCTAAGTGACATGTAACGAAATAGTATGCGGTTGAGTAGGGACGAGACCGAGATGAGCGAGGCGTCTCGAAGCCTGTTTTGGTGGGGTTTTATGTTTGTAGGCGGACGAGAAGGGCGAGGGGATTCTTTCGCCAACAGTTGCTACAAGGGTTTGAGCTCAATGGAGCGCACGAGGAGCAAGCGGGGTTGACTAATGTCTTAGTGAAATATCCGAGTGAAGTCCAGGGATGGAGAAAGAGGCGGTTATTCGGACGAGAAGAAGAGAAACAATTCGGAAAGAGAAGTGACGCATTGCAGCGAGACGGAGGGGTGTTTGAGAGTGTAGTCTTTCGAGGCACGGGGTAATTTGGAACTGCACACCGCCGCTACTCGAGAGAGATCGTCTCTTGTATATGATTGCAGATTTGTGCTTGGCACGCAGGCGGAGTCGCGGACGAGTGAGGGTTTAGGAGCGAGTGTTGGGTAGGACGGAAAAACATTTTCATGAAGCAGTTGGCCCGGTTGGGTTCCATGCCTAGCAGGAAGATGCAGGGCGGGCGAACTTTTGGCAAAGAGAAAGAAAAGACAAGTGTAAACAGTAGGATTTGATCAGTCGAAACACACGATCTAAGCAATTGCAGGGAAAGGAGAGTAGATAATCAAAGTGTCCACAGATATGAATTTAAGCACAGGATGAATCTGTTAATGAAGATAAGTGGTGCAAAAAGACAAAGACTCCGTTGAATGGAATGAGTAAAGATGAATAATGACACTATAGACAGAAGAAGTCAATTGAAAGACTATTACGAACAGACCGATATAAATCACAGAGTGAGTCAAGAGAAAGGAGCAGACTTAACAGAGGTGAAGAAGATGATAGAAAAAGAGACAGGGATGGGGAAGGAGAAACAGGAAGCGGAAAGGGGGAAGTGAGGCATAACTGAGGAAGATATGAACAAGGGGGAAGAGAAGACCAGACGAAACCAGGGAACTCCTCAAAGGCGGAAGCAGAGGTTAACTGATTTGTTTTAAAGAGACTCGGACGTGTACGTATGAGGAAGAGAGAGTGCTAAAGTACAGAGACGACAAAAGAGAGAAGAGAAGGAGTATGTGGCAGAAAGAAGCAGGAGAGAGGGAAGAGGACAGAGCACCACAGCGAGCGGAGTATTGGGACGTGTGAGGGAGGACGTGGAGGAGGTAGGAAGGATGGATGAGAGTAGGGAGGAATAGAG
>JADBJO010025878.1:10000-15568 GCA_016801955.1 Conus betulinus | reverse complement strand
GATAAAATGTGTGATTTTTTTTCAGCAGCATATGGTTAATGTCCATGGCAATAATAATGTTAATTAATCAAAACTTTAACAAAACCACTGACTGTGACAATATTTCTCATTTTTTTCTGAAATATCACACTCATACAATACAATCACATTAATGACCACACAGAAGAATCATGCTTTGCTTTTTTCTGTAACTGTTTTTCACTGCCTGGCTGGGATGCATCACTCAGAGAACGCTCTTCACACGCTGTGCCTGGTGGCTCCAGATCTTCACTTGAAGGTCGAGTTGACGGAAGATTTTCAGCTTGTCCGAGTCTGATCCTCGTTTTAAGAAAGAAAAGACCGACGCTTACGATCTGGCTGGGCCTGTATCAAGCAGAACCAAGAAGCCTAAACTGGAAGGAGTTAGCCTACTACTTGTTAGCTTTCAAAGGCTGTGAATATTATAACTGGCCTCAGTCAGCTGCGGAATGAACGCTCTTTAGGCCTGTGCTTGCCTTTTGAGCGATGACAAACTGTACACATCTGGCATACGTCACACTGCCGGTACAGCAGAGCCGTATAGAAAGCAGTAGGCTACATGAGGCGAGCACGTGCTAGGGCCAATCTATTTTATTTGTAAACAGATCCCCATGCCTGCAAAGTTGCGACTAACGGAGAAATGGCTGACCTTGACTCACTAGAGACTTGCGGTCATGAGAAAACGTGGGTTAGTACAAGCAGCAAGAGGGTGGACAAGTTTTGTTACCGATACCGGCAGAAGATTACGGTGCGTGTTTTGCTGTCTGACTCTCGCTCTCAAAAGTTTGGATGCGTGTAATAATTATTCCCGACACACACCCACACCATACGCACATGGATAGCCAGGCAACACACGAGTTAATTTTTTTTTTCTTTATAATTATGCTGCCTGAACCATCAAAATATACATTCATGTGAATTGGTACAAATCAATACATATCACTACATAGTATATAGATCAAGATATCAATACACAGGAACTTCAATCATCCAATATCAGCATATCATATTACAGATCTTGGTATCACTCACAGATCTCGCCGGCGCCGTCCACAGTGTCTCACACATACAGTCAATGCACTCGGTTCCACAGCATTCTTGAAGCCACAGTCCACAGCACTAAAATATGACGAAGAAGGATAACCAAGGTCCCCACACGGTAAACACAGCCGTTCACAAACACAAGCGATGAAGAAAAAAGAAACAGAGTCCCACACAACAAGCACAATAAATCACGTCGAACTATCAGAAGAACCGCAGATTCACAGGACACAGTAATCCATAGCAGAAGAACCGCAGATTCACAAAGCACAGCAATCCATAGAAGAAGAACCGCAGATTCATAAAGCACAGTAATCCATTGAGAAGAAGAATCGCAGATTCACAAGGCACAACAATCAATATTGAATCCCCGCAGAACACTTTTTTTCAGCAAAGTCCCATAGAACACAATAACCTTCGATTCGACGTGTAGTTGATCTAAAACAAAATTTAATTAACTTCTCCGTGTATTGATATTACAATGTTCACATCAATAAACTCAGCCCACCGACACATATGAGGTGGTACAATTAGCGCACATAAATTTTCTTGCAGGAGTTTTATGTCTTTCTCGGCGACACAGCCTTCACAACAATTTTAATTACAAATAAATTTCCTGGTACATATTTCACTGGTACCATCATCAGAAGTATCGCACATACACATGAAACATCGACGCACTACTGACTTGAAAGTCAGCCTCTCCACATAGTATCACTACGGAGAAAACGACGATTTAAACAAAATAAAAACTAAGCTGCACACCAAAGCCTCGGCCGTTAGTTCTTGCTCTCCCTTCTCGTCAATATTATTATTTTCGTCATGTAGATACCTATGTCATTTTAAGTTGACGTATAATTTACGTTGACGTCACACTCAACCCTTTGGTAATATGAAATCTTTTTTTCAAATGTTAAGGGAAGGTATCACGAAAGCAGCACCAACCTCAGAAGTACACGAAACTGGACCATCACTGAAAATATGCAGATAAGATTCATATTCAGTGTAAATCAATTCTTTAACAAGAGAAGGAAGCGGAAGTGGATTCTCTTTTTTTGTTACATTACCATAGGAAAATATCTGCCTGCTTCATCAACTAAAGGGGGGTAAAAAGGGTATTTGGCCATTCTGACAATGTTGTCAAGAGAAAAATCGCATGCATGTAAACGAGGAGACACATAATCAAACAATGAAATATATGTCTTTTTTTTTTTATTCCGTATCTCTCTAGAAACGTAGGTGCTTTCATCAAGTTCAGAGGTAACTGAGTTAGGGACTGGTCTTGCTCGTGCTGAGTAGCTACAAGCACAGAGCATCCTATGTTCATTTAAAGCAAAAAACGCCTGCCTCTCTGTAAGTCATATCACTTGATGCGCATCTTGGAAGCCCCAAAGCAATTTTAAGTGCTAAGGAATCGATACTAGTTAACTTACGTAAATGTCTACGGTGCAGTAAAATATACTTCTTGACCATAACTTACAATCGAACGAACTGTCCCTAAGGCAACACGGATAAGATTAAAGCCATAATTTATTAGAGGGATTCCAGTTAAGACTCGCAGTAACGCAATTTTCTTTCTTGCCTTTTGCACGAGATCATTTATATGTTTACACCAAAATAATTTATAGTGAAAAATAACGCCTAGAAATTTTACTTGCTTACTTGGAAAAAATGAAAGAATCACCTTTTTTTACTTTAACAGCGTCCCTACCTTCAAAATCTTTTTTTTTTTTTTTTTTTTTTTTTTTTTTGTAAATATAATAAAACCGATTTGTCAGTTGATAAGTTTAAAACCGTTTGAACAAAAATAATTAACAAGTTTGCTGACTGCAAATTGAAACTGTTCAACAATCTCTTATTACGCTTGATTTTGTTTTTTGCAAAAATTACAATCTACATTTTTTCCACATTGCAATATCATCTGCATAAGCAGCTAGAGTCGACCCTTTTGTGTCAATCTGGTTAAGATCATAAAGCATCAATGAGAAGAGGATTGGAGAAATTTACACTTCCTTGAGGGACACCCATGTTAGCATATCTTGTACTTGACAGCACACCATTTAGTTTTACTTGTAGCGTTCTCCCAGATAAAAAATTATTGTAAAAGCATGTGGAAACGATCTTTAATCACAGTTTCATGAGCTTTGGGCAATAAGTCAAAATGCCAAACGAAATTGTACGCTCTATGAATATTAAAAAAAAAAAAAAAAAAACAAAAAAACCGTGGCTAAAGTGGAGTGTCGCTTAGCCAAGGCTTTTTTGACGTGTGAAGCTAAAAGACTAACATGATCAGTGACACCTCTTCCTTTTCTGAAACCAGCTTGAAATATTGGTAAAATCCCATTCTTTCCAAGGAAATGTTCCAATCTGAATTTCATTACCCTTTCAAAAAAGTTTTTCCAGTGTGAGGAGTTAAGGAAATGGGTCGAAAATTAGAAGATTTTCTTTTTGATTTTCCTTGTTTATGAGTAGGTATAACTGTTGCTTTCTTCCAAGCCATTGGTAGCTTTCCAGAATTCCAGAATAATTGGAAGAACTCTAATATTTTTTTTTCAAAAGCATTGTGGAAAATGCTTTATCATGTTGTCAGAAATTGGATCAAATCCTGTCGCAATTTTACCTGATTTTAGACGGCGAAGTGAATACAGAAGCTCCTCCATTGTCAGATTTTTTATTGATATATAACGTGTTGTTGTCATTGTCATGTGGTTCAATGTTTCTCTCCTTTGTTTTCAATAGTTCTTCTTAGTTCTTGCTGTTCTTTAGGCAGATGCTCAGTATGTCTCATTGCTGCGAAAACGTCAGCAAATAATTCAAATTTCTCCTCGTTTGTTTTATAAATGTTATCGTTTTCGATCAAGACAGGGTCTGGGAGATGAAAAGAACCTTTAGATTTCCTAATTTCTTTCAAAAGTAAAACACTACTATCGTGTGGATGTTTGGAACAGTTGATGACTAAGTTTTTGTAAAATTGCTGCTTTGCGAAAGCAACAACTTTTTTTACTATTGGTGTTAGCTTTTCTGTATTCAGCGTGTAAGTATTCCACTGTACTTTTAGGCTGCATATGACGGCTTATCATCCAGCTTTTGAAGGCCTTAGTTTTCGCACCCACGGCGACTTCACACGCAATATTCCACCATCGTTTGATGCTTTCTTTGGATGATTCTTTAATTTGACTTTTCGGATTGCAGAATCTGCTGCCTTAAGTATAAGATTTCTTAATTCAAAATAACAATTTTCCAAACCTTCCTCTAACACTGTATTTTGATTGAAATTTAGAAAAGACGAACCTGCTGTCAGAATTTGATTGAAAAGCGCCCAGTTAGCCTTATCCTCATCAATCTAGTGTATCCAGAATTGTAGATTGTTTTTTTTTTTCAGGGCTCACTAGAAGTTGGATTTCAGTAGGGTGATGATCACTGCCTAACGGTATTTGATGAACCTGCCAAGTACACAAAGGGTTTATGTCTGGGGAAAGTAAAGACAAGTCTATCGATGAGCATTGTTGATCTGATCGATCAGCAATTCTTGTTATAGAGCCGTCATTTAAAATGGTTAAATTGGCGTTGATTATTGTACTGGCACGGTATTCGTTGTTGTTAACAATACTATTGGTATTTTCGGATCACATTGCATGTTGGGAATAAAAATCGCCAAGAATAACCCATTGTCTAGAGCAGTCTAAATCCATTATCCAGTCAGCTTCACCTTCGGACACTCCATCTGGATAATAACAGTTCAAAATGTTGAAGTATTTACCATTAACCTTAATTTCTATACAGCAAGAATATGAACGTTTATCTATTGAAGAACAAGGTGTTTTGCACGGTTGATACATAAGATTGCAAGCTACATATGTAGCAACTTTTATTTTTTACGTTGAGTTTTGCCTCATCTGTAACAGGTGGGTAGAAGAATCCATTTAATTTGGGTAAGTCATTTTTGTGGCAATTCAGTGACTGAAGCACAACTACGTCAGAAGAACGCTTCTGAAAAAAAAAGTCCAACTATACAAAATTGCACTTACTTCTACAGTTCCATTGTAGAAATGAGCAAATACCAGTAGGGTTGACTTGTTCAGGCCTCATACACATAATGTTATTTGTAAGGAAAAGGACTATGACTGAGAGTATCAACAACAGAGAACACCAAAAAAAAAGATTACGTTTGACAAAAATTCTCTTTGTACTTTCATTTTGAGTTCAGACAGGCATTGGACAGAATTGTTTTCAATTCAATGATTAACGAAGTCATGACATCAGAAATGTTATGTTACGATGGTCAGAAATTTCACTGAAAGACTTTCAAGACACATTAAAAATCTTTTCAATATCAAAATTTGCAGATTTTTTTTTTTTTTTAACAAGCTTGAAGAGTCAGACTTTTCTTTAAGAGTACAGTTATTTGGCACAGATGTTTTCGAATTTTTTTTTATGTCTGTCCTACACTTGTCTGATTTGTGACGGCAATACTAGTTTTATTTGAACTGTCAGAATGCGTTAGTAAAA
>JADBJO010025878.1:0-5000 GCA_016801955.1 Conus betulinus | reverse complement strand
GTTGATATACATATCTGAATAAGTTCAAAAAATGACTTATCTATCATTTTGTGGGAGTTTGCCACATATGAGGGAACTCGAAAAATTCAGTCATCAGAGGAAGAACGGAGGGAACGTGTAGGAATATATATTTCGAAGCGATCGGAGAGATACGTAGGCGCTTCACCTGTGATAACCTTATAACGTAGACACGCCGACTTATACTGAATTCTGTGGTCGATTTTCAACCAGTGTAATTTCTTTAAGAGATGCGAAGTATGGTGCTGTTTGGGCACCTTGAACTTGTTGAAGCTAAGGCGAGGGGGCTGAATTTTGAACACGTTGTAGTGGCTGGAGTAAGGCTGCGGGTACACCAAGGAGAAGAGCGTTACAATAATCTAGTCTTGACAGAATGCAGGAAGACGCCAATGTCTTCTTGGCCTGTTCTGTAAGGAAAGGTCTGATAGAGCTGATGCGACGGAGTTCGACAAAGGATGCTTGGCAGATTTTGGCTATTGGTGAGATCAGAGTCGAGATAGAAGCCAAGGTCACGAACAAATGGCATAAACGAGATGTCAGTGGACCTTGGGACTATTGACAGATGGAGACGGGGGTCTTGAGCTTGTGAGTGTTTTGTAAACTGGATAGCTTCTGTTTTATCATCACTTAATTTCGGCTTATTAGTAGACATCCATTGTTTGATATCAGAGACACATTCTTGAAGATTTTTTACGAGATTGTCATAGTTATCTAGCGTGTCAGAATGTTCAAGCTTAGTGTCATCGGCGAACATTTCATGATGAACAGAATGGCTGTTAATGGTCTCAGTCAGGGGCGTTGTGTACATTATGAAAAGGACTGGACCCAGCACAGACCCCTGGGGAACGCACAAGTTTGATGACATTTTAGAAGACTGTTTCTCGTTAATAAGGACGAACTACTGTCTGTTTGACAGATATGATCCAAACCAAAGTTTGTGCTCAGACGTGAAAGGAGTATTTCGTGATCAACTGTGTCGAAAGTAGCAGACGTCGAGGAGGAGAACAGGTACTTTGTCGTCATCAAGAGATGTCAGAATATCATTCAAGATTCGGATGAGAGCAGTTTCTGTGCTATGTCCAGCATGGTAGGTTGACTGGCGGAAACTGAGAAGATTATTCAGAAGAAGATGTTTGGATAATTGATGGAGGACCAATTTCTCTAGACATTTTGACAAGAAAGGGAGATTGGAGGTTTTGTCGGAAGTTTTTCAATTCATTAGGATCGAGCGCGACGATTTTTTTTTTTCCAAGAGGTTTCTTAATGGCAGTTTCGTAGTCATCAGGGACTGAACCACCCAGGAGAGACTTGTTGAAAATATCTGTGATGACAGGTGGTAGGGAGTCGAGATTTTCATAAAGGAGAGAAGTCGGGATAGGATCAAGTTCACATTATTTTTTTTTTTTTTTTTCAGTTTTCTGGAGAATCTCTTTCACAAATGGAGTGATGACTGGTTCAAACTTGGACAAAGTTGGGCCAGAGTAAGTGGATGTTACTCGTGCAGGACTAGGGGCGACAAATGCATTGTGACTCTTTTGTCTCGGAAGAAATTCAAAAAGATATCAGGTAGTCTTGAGGGATCTACGTTGGTGGGAAATAGAGCAGTCTTCGTTTTGCCCAGAATTTGGTTCATGTTGCGGCGGAGTTCCCTAAACGTCTTGCTGGCTGAGATCTGAGACGAGAAGAAACTAGTCTTAGCTTTTTTTTTTTTTTTTTTTTTTTTTAAAACTAAGTCTGCAATATTCCGTTTAATAAAGTTGTGCATCTGTTTATGGACAGTGAGACCAGTGGAGCGCCAACGCCTTTCTGCCTGGCAACGCTTACGTTTTAACCCGGTGTAACAGACCATTGTTACCCCCCCCCCCCCCCCCCCCCTCGTCCCCCGGCCCCCTTCTGGGAACTTACCCCGGGGTAAGTCTGGGCTAGCCTGCTTTTACCCCCGGGGTGATTCCAGGACTAGCTGGAACTTACCCCCCCCCCCCCCCAGTTGGAACTGACCCCCCCCCCCCCCCCAAGTCATCTACATTGTACAAGGTACACAGGCACTCAGGAGACACTACTTAGCTGTAAAAAAAAAAAAGTTAAAATCTCCGATATACATTAAAGTGACCAATGGTCAGTGACACTGCCCACTGGTTGTCTGCATTGCACAAGGTATACAAACACTCATGCGACACTGATTAACTGTAAAATAGTTGAAATATCTGATTTACGTCATAGTGACCAGTGGTCAGTGGCACTGACCACTAGTCATATGCATTGTACAAGCTGAGGTACACAGATACTCAAGAGACTCTGAATAGCTGTAAAATAGTTTAAAGAGGCAAACCGGGATGAAAGCAACGGTACTTGGTCACAACGACATTTTGTCACAACGACATTTTGTCACAACTACGCTTGGTCACATTGGCACTTGGTCACATTGGCATGTAGCCGTCTTCTTTCCTACGCATGCACGGGCGTACTCACACACCCGAATATTGGCCCACACATGTAAGCTAGCGCGAGAAATGTTAATACGTATCTGTTAGTGAACCGGTGTGTGTGTGTGTGTGGGGGGGGGGGGGGGGGGGGGGGGGGGGGTAAATAGGAGGTCCATCTATTGAGAAGAGTCTAGAACTACACTTTGTCTAAACCCAAACTGACTGTATAAAGGAAATGGGAGAGAGGGGGTGTAAATACGCAGGCTAACACATTTTTTTTTAAAGGCGGGTGTGCGTGTGGGAAAAGGCAGAGGAAAACCCTGAATAACCCTCTTTTGTTTGAAGTGTGGGGTGGGGTGGGGAGGAAGATTCCAATTAGTCCTAGATGACGCTGCGGGGGGGGGGGGGGGGGGGGGGGGGGGGGGGGGGGGGGGGGGGATCCAGGCTAGCCCAAAAACTTACCCCCGCGGGGGAGTTCCAGTTAGGTGGGGGGGGGGGGGGGGGGGGGGGGGTAAGTTCTAGCTAGTCCTAGAATGACCCCTGGGGGGTAAAAAACAGGCTAGCCCAGACTTACCCCGGGGTAAGTTCCAGAGGGGGGTAAGAACGGGCTGTTACACCGGATAGTTGTGGCGCGACTGAGTTGTACTAAGGTGGGCTCTGTCTTCCCTAAGTTGATGGGGGGGGGGGGGGGGGGGGGGGGGGGGGGGGGGGGAGGGGAGGTCTGTAGAGCAGGTTGCTCAGGGAAGAGTTCAGATCGGATCACATGATCAGACGTGAGGTCATGGCATAGATTAGTGATCATCGAGGCTAAAACATAACACACACACACACACACACACACACACACACACACACACACACACACACACACACACACAGAGATCTGTCTGTCTGCGTGTTAGTCTGTCTGCCTGTCTGCCTCTCTCTCTCTCTCTCTCTCTCTCTCTCTCTCTCTCTGTGACTGAGTAGAAGTCTGTTCCCCCTACACGTCCTCTCTCTGTTGGGATGGTCTGGCTTCTTGTGGGGCTGTCCTGTGCCTTCCATGAGTGGCCACACCCCACGATTAGAATTTGGCACCCAAGCACTATAAAATCCATGTCAGCGTTTTGTGGCCATACACCACAATTAGGATTGGCACTCAAACACTATAAAATCCATGTCAGCATTTTAGGGCTACACGCCACAGTTGGGATTTGGCACTCAAACACTATAAAATCCATGTCAGCGTTTTGTGGCCATACACCACAATTAGGATTGGCACTCAAACACTATAAAATCAATGTCAGCATTTTAGGGCTACACGCCACAGTTGGGATTTGGCACTCAAACACTATAAAATCCATGTCAGCGTTTTGTGGCCATACACCACAATTAGGATTTGGCACTCAAACACTATAAAATCCATGTCAGCGTTTTGTGGGCCATGCACCACAATTAGGATTTGACACTCAAACACTATAAAATCCATGTCAACGTTTGGAGGCTACACGCCACAATTAGGAGTTGGCACTCAAACACTATAAAATCCATGTCAGCGTTTTGTGGGCATACACCACAATTAGGATTTGACACTCAAACACCATATAAAATCCATGTCAACGTTTGAAGGCTACACGCCACAATTAGGAGTTGGCACTCAAACACCATAAAATCCATGTCAGCGTTTTGTGGCCATACACCACAATTAGAAGGTGGCACTCAAACACTATAAAATCCACGTCTGCGTTTCAAGGCCTACCCTAAATTTGAGCCAACATCTAATGTAAAACTAGTTAATTACTGGTCAAAAGGTCAACTCCCCACCGACGTGACTACTCTCGTCATTACGATGAAATCACAAATCATCTTCAAACACTTAACCTTCCCCGTAGTTGACGGCACGTTGCAGGGTTTGCACTCACCCGCGGCCCTAATATTGCACCATCTGGAAGCGCTTGGATGGTATCAGTCCTTTTCTTTCAATCTCTCTGCTCGGAACCACCTGGCTTGTACCTTGATGGCCGTAGGAAAGAAAATCAGGAGAATCAACATCCAGGCTGTAAAATATCGTCAAAACAAACTGATTGCGCCGGTCTATAAATACTGAACTCCTAAGCATGGCTTTAGCGCGTTAAGTTTTTGGTGTGTGCAGCCTATCCTGTGCATTTCCAGCTGTTCCGGATGATAACCTTTACCCTTTCTACATCCTTCCGGGAGTCACGAGCGCATGCGTGTGCATGACGTAATTGTGTTTCTATAGGAAACGCGTTTAGCCACCTTCAATATCTGGCAGAAGCCGACTATCGGTTCGCTTGCCACCTGCCACTGACTACACACGGCGGTGTGTGCGTGTGTGTGTGTGGGGGTGTGTGTGTGTGTGCGCGCGCGCGCGCGCGCGCGTCTGCGCGCGCTCGTACACGCATGTGTGTATGTGTGCGTGTGTGCGCGCGCGCGCGGAAACACGCACAGTGTGTATCTGTATGTGCGTGCGCGCTAGCGCGCGCGCGCGCGCGCGCGTGTGTGTGTGTGTGTGTGGTGTGTGTGTGTGTGTGTGTGTTGCCTAAGGTGGCAGTCTACGCG
>JADBJO010025877.1:10000-15000 GCA_016801955.1 Conus betulinus | reverse complement strand
TCTTGCTTAAAGATTCGAGTATTTATAGGCTGGCGCAATTGGAATGTTTTGATAATTTTGGTTTTGTCTGAAAGTTGATTCTCCTCATTTTCTTTCCTATGGCCAACGAGGTACAAGCCAGGTGGTTCCAAGCAGACAGATCAAAATCAGAGGAATGGGACTATTTGAGCGCTTGAAGCTGGCGCAAAGATAGGGTCACGGGTGAGTGCAAAGGCCTGAAATGGGACGAAGGGAAGGTCATGTATTTGAAAATTGTGATTTCATCCGTGAAAATCCCCCCAAACAAGGGGAATGACTGGTGGGAAATTGCTTTTTTTGACTAATTTTCAGTTTAATAACAGTGTTGGCTTAAAACTTATGGTAGGCCGCAAAACGCTCAGGCCTGCATGGATTATATAGTGTTTTAGTGCAGATGCTAATTTTAGCGTATGGGCCTGTAAGATGAAATAGTAAGTTATACGCTGACCTATAACCATTACAATATTATTTAATCAAGCGACTAAACCATGAAATTATGAGGATGACCGAGTCATTAGTATCGTTGTACAGACGGTGCCCATACCAGCGAGCTGCGCATGCTCAGCGAGCGTAATTTAACATCGACCAACGAGTGAAGTTATTTCATTGAAAAAGGCTCACATTATCACGATTTAACCCGACAGCCAATTAATCAAAAACAAGGCAAAATAAAATACTCCTCTATCTATATTTCTTGTGAACGAAAGACGATACTCGGACAGATGTAACGAGAGAGAGAGAGAGAGAGAGAGAGAGAGAGAGAGAGAGAGAGAGAGAGAGAGAGAGAGAGAGAGAGAGCTTTTCCTCACATCGAACCGTATCATAGTTTCTGTTTATGTAAGAAAGTACATTTGCGCGCACGCACACGAACGCGCGCCCGCACGAGCACAGACATACATGCATAACTTTACCCTTTCACTGCACTTTCCGCTTGTGCGCGTGTGTACACACAGAGACATACAGTTCGCTGCAGACAGACGGACGGACAGACATCTATTCACACAAATACGCGCGCGCGCGTGCGCGCACACATACACACGCACAAAAACAAACAAACGAACACACACGCACATATGCACACACATTCATTACATTCACAAACACACACAAAACACGTATATTCTCTCTCTCTCTCTCTCTCACTCACTCACACGCACACAAAAACAAACAAACGAACGCTAATATACACACACATTCACACACACAAAACACATACATTCACTCACTCTCACACACACACACACACACACACACACACACACACACACACACACACACACACACACACACACACACACACACACCCCTCTTCCCACACACACACACGCAACCCTCCCCCCACAACCCCCACCCTAACCCCTCACTCCCCCACTCCCCCCACCCCCTCCCAACCCCCACCCCACCCCCCACACACCCCTACAACCATCCACCCCAAAACCACATCTCTCACCAGGAGCGAAGCTGAACACGAAGAGAGCCAGGCCCACACACAGCCATCCACGTGTAGTCCGTGGGACAGTAGCCGTAGGTCCACTGGATGCTCTCTGTGGGCGACGCCTGGTAGTCACGGCTGCAGCGGCCGTATTCGGAGTACAGGTCCTTGTCGTCGTCGTAGGCTAGCAGGCAGGTGGCCGCTGTCCCATTCGGAGCGTTGTCGTCGTAGCAGTAGCCGCACTTGTCGTTGGAGGTGCAATCCTCGCACACGCTGAAAAGGGGGTTCGTTTGGTGGTGGTGGGGGGGGGGGGGGGGGGGGGGGGGAGATGGAAGGTTTCAGATCTCTGTGTGTGTGTGTGTGTGTATGTGTGTGCGTGTGTGTGTGCGTGTGTGCGTGCGTGCGTGCGAGTGTGTGTGTGTGTGTGTGTGTGTGTGTGTGTGTGTGTGTGTGTGTGTGTGTGTGTGTGTGTGTGTGCGCGCGTGTGTGTCTCTCTTGTTGGAATGGAGAATCAAATCTATGTCTCTGTGTCTGTCAGTCTGTTTGTCTGTCTGTCTGTCTATTGTTGGGAATGGGGAGTGAGATCTATGTCTGTCTGCCTGTCTGTCTGTCTGTCTGCCTGTGTGTCTGTCTCTCCGTCTGTCTTTCTGTCTGACTATTCATTTATCAATCAGCCTGTCTGTCTGTCTATCTATCTATCTATCTATCTATCTATCTATCTATCTATCTTTTTTTTAACCTTACTGCATTACTCCTGTGCGTGAAAACATAACGAAATGTTACGAATTTATTTGTTTTTGTTAACCTTGGATTTGATACACACTAGGAATAAAAAGTGTACTATTTGTTGCAGGAAAGGCAGAGGGAAATGTTATTGTTCTGTTACCTTACCTCCCCCCCCCCCCCCCCCCCCCCCTTGTCAAAAGACCTCTTTGGTAATGACAATAAAATATCAAGTGTCAAAGTATTTATCAGTCTGTCTGTATATCTATCATCTGTCTGTCTGTCTGTCTGTCAGTCTGTCTGTCTGTCTGTCTGTGAGTCTGTCTGTCTGTCAGTATGTCTGTCTGTCGTCAGTCAGTCTGTCTGTCTCTCTCGATGTCAAATTATAACAGGCAACAGACCTTTCATTTTGTCGGGTGGTAGATCCATTCATTTCTCTGTCTGTCTGTCTGTCTCTCTGTGTCTGTCTGTCTGTCTGTCTGTCTCTCTGTGTCTGTCTGTTTTTCTTGTCTGTGTACATTTTCTCACCACCATTCTCTCTGCAGCTATCACACAGTTCTCTTGCATGTTAGCGTACTGCGCAGAACACACACACACACACACACACACACACACACACACACACACACACCCACACACACACACACACACACACACACACGCACGCACGTACACACACACACATACACAACACACACACACACACACACACACACACACACACACACACCACCCCCCCCCAATTCCCTACCCCCAACCCCCACACAATACCTCTCTCTCTCCCCTTCACCTCCCCACCCCCCTTCCCCGCTAATTCACACTTTAACCTCTCCTGTCCTGCTGCTAGCTACCCCCCGCCCGCCCCCACCCTCCCCTTTCCCTTCTAACGGCGCCCACTCTCCCGCCTGTCAGCAACACTCGACTACAGCGGCAACTCAACTAAAGGGAAAAAAAAAACTCACGTATATTGTTGACACTGGTCCAAGACTAGCGTCCCATTGTCGTACAAAACAGTCACGCCGTTGACAGCCGGCGAGTGTTTGATGGACAGCAAGAAGCCCACGGCCAGCACTATCAAGGCGATGATCACACCCTGCAACAGTGATGAATGAAGAGTTTGTGTTACGCCTTGCAACAGTGATGAAGAGTTTGAGTCACGCCTTGCAACATTGATGAAGAGTTTGTGACGTCTGTAACAGTGACGAAAGGTTTGTGTCACACCTGCAACATTGATGAATACTTTGTGTCACACATCTGCAATATTAATGAAGGGTTTGTCACGCCTGCAATAGTGATGAAGAGATTGTCCCACCTGCAATAGTGATGAAGAGTTGGTCATGTCTTCAATGATTGTCACACCTGCAACACTGATGAAGAGTTTGTGACGCCTGCAACATTGATGAAGAGTTTGAATACTTTCGACTGTAAATGGTTTCAATATTGCTTTAGTCTATAAAGGGTTTCATATTTAGTTCGAACGGTTTTTAAACATTTACGCTTTAATAGTCTTTTTTTCATCCTTATTCTTCCTCGCACGCACGCACGCACGCACGAGCGCTCGCATACAGACACAGACAGACAGTCAGACAGACAGACAGACAGACAGACATACGCACACATACGCACGCACTCGCGCGCGCACGCACGCACGCACACACACACGCACACACACACACACACACACACACACACACACACACACACACACACACACACGCGCGCGCGCGCGCGCGCGCGCACACACACACACTCACACACACACGCGCGCGAGCGCGCGCGCACACACACACACACACACACAAAAAGACAATTTTGGCTGTATTTTTGCTGCTCAGAATGTGTACTGGAAACAATCCCAATCCACATTCTTCACTACCCCCCACCACTCCAGCAGCAGCAGGAGCAGCAGCAGCAACAGCAGCAACAACAACAACAACAAACAACTACAACAACAACTACAACAACAACTACAACAACACACAGAGCGAAACGATGACATAGTATACTACAGCAGTTACACATCAGCACACAGTACTACACCAGTTTACACAACAACACACAGTACTACAGAAGTTTACACAACAGCACACAGTACTACAACAGTTTACACAACAGCACACAGTACTACAGCAGTTCACACAACAGCACACAGTACTACAGCAGTTTACACACACAGCACACAGTACTACAGCAGTGACCCATCCAAGAGACTACCGATGACACAGTACTACAGCAGTTCACACAACAGCACACAGTACTACAGCAGTTTACACGACAGCACACAGTACTACAGCAGTTTACACAACAGCACACAGTACTACAGCAGTGACCCATCCAAGAGACTACCGATGACACAGTACTACAGCAGTGACACACCCACAGACTACCGATGACACAGTACTACAGCAGTGACTCATCCAGCAGACTACCGATGACACAGTACTACAGCAGTGTCACATCCAGCAGACTACCGACGACACAGTACTACAGCAGTGACCCATCCAGCAGACTACTGATGACACAGTACTACAGCAGTGACACATCCAGCAGACTACCGATGACACATTACTACAGCAGTGACACATCCAGCAGACTACCGATGACACAGTACTACAGCAGTGACACATCCAGCAGACTACCGATGACACATTACTACAGCAGTGACACATCCAGCAGACTACCGATGACACAGTACTACAGCAGTGACACATCCAGCAGACTACCGATGACACAGTACTACAGCAGTCACCCATTCAGCAGCTTAACGACGACACAGTACTACAGCAGTCACCCATCCAGCATCTTACCGATGAAGCTGAGGACCAGC
>JADBJO010025876.1:15000-23224 GCA_016801955.1 Conus betulinus | reverse complement strand
TGTGAAGTCAAGAGATGAGGCTTTCGTCACACTCAATGTAAAGTTGTCATCTCGTCCTGGTGTCCATAATCTTGGCCTAAAAGTGGACACTGGCGCTCAAGGGAATACCCTTCCACTCAGGCTATTTAAGCAAATGTTTTTCCTGATCGCACCACAAAAGATGGAAAACCTGTAAGGGAAATCGCAAGAACAGCGAGCCAGGTGAGATTATCAGCCTATAACGGGACTAGCATACCGTGCTATGGTATTACTTCGATACCCTGTCAATTCAAAACATCTGCATGGGAACAAACAAAATTCTACATTGTGAATGTTGCGGGCCTGCAGTAATTGGCCTTCCATCGTGTGAAAGTCTGAAAGTGGTGACAATGAACTGCAATGTCAATGCTAAATGCATTGATCAGCACAGTATGAATGACAACCATCAAGATATCAACAATGTGAATGATCTCATACAACAATACCCAGGACAGTTTGACAAAATAGGAGAAATTCCTGGGGAAGTCAAACTTTTCACGGACCCTGATGTTCAGCCACATATTGATGCCCCTCGAAAAACTCCAATTGCACTCAAAGACGCCATCAAAGCCAAGCTGGACCAAATGGAACAGGATGGTGTCATCAGAAAGTGACAGAACCCACTGATTGGGTTTCCAGCCTTGCATACTCCCATAAGAAAAGCGCGGAGAGATACGCATCTGTCTGGACCCAAGACATCTGAATAAAGCCCTCAAACGACCCCATCACAAAGTTCCTACAACAGAAGAACTGACTCACCTGTTCAGAGGAGCCAAAGTGTTCTCAAAACTTGATGCTAAATCAGGACACTGGGCTGTAAAACTGGACAAAGAATCACAGCTGCTAACAACATTCCAGTCACCTTTTGGAAGGTACTGTTTCCAAAGACTTCCCTTTGGACTATCGGTGTCTCAAGACATTTTTCAGCTAAAAATGGACCAGATCCTGGACCAAGTTGAAGGAGCTGTTGGCATAACGGATGACATTGTTGTTTATGCAACATCAGATGAAGAACATGAGAAAGTCATTCGAAACTTGATGGAGGTTGCAAAAAGAGTGGTCTAATGTTCAACTCAGAAAAATGTGACATTAAAACTGACTCTATCACATTCTTTGGCATGAATATATACAGCCAACGTGTGTTTCCAGATCCAGATAAAGTCAATGACTTGAAAAACATGCAATCACCCACTTCAAAAAAGGAACTACAAGAGTTCTTAGGCTTCATTCAATATCTCTCACCCTTCATCGAGAACCTCGCTGAGAAGTCTTCAATGTTACGCGCGCTTCTCAAAGAAGATGCAGCATTCTTATGGGAGACACACATCATGAAGACTGTTTTCAGAAACTGAAACAAACAATATCTGAAGAGTCGACATTACAGTATTTCGACACTCAAATGGAACCCATTCTTCAGGTTGATGCTAGCATCAAAGGACTTGGAGCAAGCGTCACACAAGGCGGACTACCAGTTGCCTATGCCTCGAAGTCGCTGTCTGACACGGAAACGCGCGATACGCATGCATAGAACGGGAAATGCTAGCAATCGTCTACGGTGTACAGAGATTTTTCATACGTACCTCTATGGTCGGAAATTCATGATATTGACTGATCACAAAAACCCTTGTGATGATTTTCCAAAAAAACACTGACTCAGGCACCACCACGGCTGCAATGGATGATGCTAAAACTGCAAGGATATCAGTTTTGAGGTGAAATACAAACCAGGCAAAGAAATGACATTAGCTGACACTCTATCAAGATTGCCAAATAAGAAAAACAGTGAAACAATAGATCTGGATGTGAGAGTAGATATTGTTGGATTTTCTCAAGAACGCATCAAAACTATCAGAGAAGAAACCAAAGCTGATCCTGCTCTCATTGCCCTAGCAGAGATGATTATCAGTGGATGGCTTGAAAACATCAAGGATGTTCCTGAGAATATCCGGACCTATTGGGCGTCAGGGATGAAATATCCATAGAAAATGGACTCATTTTGAAAGGATCTAGAATAATCATTCCAGTCAGTCAGAAGGAAGTTATTCTTGACCAGCTGCACTATGCACATCAGGGTGTAGAAAAGACCACCCTGAGAGCCAAAGGGTCAGTATACTGGAACAACATCAATAAAGACATTGAGTCCCTCATCAAGAGATATCCTATATGCCAGGAACATCAACCATCTCAGCAAAAAGAGGAAATGATTCCACATGAAATACCCCAACGACCTTGGGAACTCTTGGAGCAGATCTCTTTCATTTTGAGGGATCAGAATACCTGTTAGTTGCTGACTACTACAGCAAATACTTCATAGTCCGCAAACTTGGACAGGACACTGGGAGTAGCGTGATAGTCAAGGCTATGAGGCAAATATTTGCTGAACATGGAATTCCATCAAAAGTCATGAGTGACAATGGACCTCAGTTTAGTGCTGAGGCATTTGCCCGTTTTGCAAAAGAATGGAACTTTGTCCACGTCACCTCTTCACCCCGATACCCAAGATCCAACGGATTTATTGAGCGTCATGTCAAGACCGTGAAAGATACATTAGCCAAGTCTATTGAGGCCAACACTGACCCTGAACTCGCATTGCTTTGCCTCAGGACAACACCCATTTTCTGCACATCTTCCAAGCTCCATTGAAATTATGACTGGCAGAAAAGCAAAAGCGAACCTTCCCACCAGTCTTGCCCACAAACCACAACATTAGACCATGAAAGGATTCATGAAGAACTACAGCGTCGACAAGAAAACCAAAAGAGATACTTTGACAAATCAGCCACTTACCTGCCTCCACTCATTCCCGGGCAGAAAATCCGTGTCCAGAACAACAAAGGAAAATGGAAAGAGGGAACTGTTGTCAGGAAATGCACAGAGCCAGGTCTTTTGTGATTGAGAAACCCACAGGACAATTGATGAGGCGAAATCGACTCCACATACGTCAGATTCCTCAGAGTGTACCAGTTCAAGAAAAAGAACCTCAGGAGGCTGAAAAAACAACCAGTCAAATACCCACTCCAACGAACCCACTACCACCACCCCCCACATTTAACAGTGACCCTTGTATAAGCCCACCATCACCAGTCACTCCACCACCAAACAACTACCCCAAATCACAAAGAACCACATGAGGACAGGCATTCTGAAAAATCATACACTACCAGAAGTGGTCGACTTGTGCGACCACCAAAAAAACTGAGCTTATAGAAATCCCAATGATACTTGGATCTGTCCTTATAATTTATTGAAATTTCTTAATTTGCTTAAGTGTGTGAAAACAAGTTCAGAGACTCGGGTGAAAGACCCCGCTCCTCTATGAATATAAAGTTAAATTCAGAGACTCGGGTGAAAGACCCTGCTCCTCTGTGAATATATGATATGGTAATATGCACAAAATAATTTTTATCAATATAGACGTACATTGATAAAAGTAGTCCCAGGTCCGGTTTCTTTCTTTTTTTTTTTTTTTTAGAGGGGAGATGTAGCAATGATAACTAGCAGACGACATCGAGACCATTTACATGTATTGCGCATGTGCCATGACACATAAATGTATTACCCATAACTCCCGGCAACTGTGGTTCTTCCTAGTTACAAGTACACAACGTACAGCACGAAATGAAGTCTGTCATTTACTTAAGCTTGAATGCGTGAATCTGTTATGTGTGAACTCGCCACATACTACATCAACCAGCGGGACACAAAATTCAGCGCGCTATAACGTATCCCCTTCGTAAATAAAGATGCACTTCCAATATCGAACTGTTTTGTCATTTCATCTCTTTTTTTGAATTGTGACGTCAGGACATTGGCCTGACGAGCAACTGGGAAATTTGACAATGTGGAGTTGCGCGATTGTTTTCCAGTCGTCTGACTGACAGACGAAAGGGCGGAAGCCGGAAACAATGCCCTGCTCCACAGAGCTATGACTGCGTGCAGGATAGATATTTGTTGTTTTTCAACATTTTGTGCGTGATTGGGTTTCCGGACAACCTAGAGATTCAAATTTCACTCTTCTCACCAGCTGCGTACGTTTTCCTGCTACAACTGGTCCATTCAGAGGATTGAGGGTGGGGAGACGAGTGGGGGGGAGACTTCTAATTAAAAACAATACACCACGTCACAACACACACACACACACACACACATGCACGCACGCACACGAACGCACGCACACACGCACCCGCACGCACGCACGCGCGCAGTCACACACACACACACACACACACACACACACACACACACACACACACACACACACACACACACACACACACACGCATGCACACACACGTACGCGCGCGCGCACGCCCACATAACAATACCCCCAACAACAACAACAACAACTACTACAACAACAAAAATCGCCCGGGAGGTAGGTTTGTTACGGGACGCCCGCCGTCTTGATTCGTGGTCAAAAGGAAAAACAGGCCTGTGAGTATGTGCACGGCAGCCGTTCTCGCCGAGGTTGGGGGCCGAAGAGGCCTGCTTTTAATGTGGCGTTGGGTGTTTGGCGGTGTCTCAAGGGCGGTAAGCGCTTTGTCGGGACGTTTCCCTGTCGCTTGCCTTGTCACTCACTGTCGTGGGGGGGCCTGGAACTTGGGAGGTCCTGGAGGCTGGCGAGGAAGTCAGTGAGGGAGGGGGGGAGGGAGGAGGGGAAGGTGGGATGATGGTGAGGGGGAAGAGTGCGGGGGAGAAGGGGGTGGGTGGGGTGGGTGAGGATGCGGATGGAGGTGGGGGGGGGGGGGGGGGACGGAAGGGAGTCTTTTTTCTCGCACGGGTATGGGTGTCGGCACAAACGGTGCAGCGAAGATGCGGTAGGGGAGATAAGTGAGGGTGAGTGAGAGTCAAAGCCGCGCCGCTTCAGCACGCGTCATGGTAGAGGGAGAGTGGTATCCATCACTGTCGGGGGAGAGGCCTTTACCCAGGGGAAGGCACAGCGGCCCCCACTTTCTGAAAGTCACGTCAAGATATGCTTATCATAAAGGGAGACCGCGCCGCACACCAAACCTGGACTGTACGCTTCCTAGTCCCACCCCACAGACATGCACACGCGTGTATGTCTGTGGGTTCCCCCACCCCACCCCCCACCCCTTCCCTCCCTCCACCGCTCACCCACCCGTTCCCCTTTTCTAAAGAGTAAAATTATGGGCTTAGAAATTGGACTTCGGGGAGCTATATTTCGTCGAACTGTTTGACAACACGGTGGGTGGGTTGGGGGGGGGGGGGGGGGGGGGGGGCGAATTTCAGGGCATTGTGGACCTCACAACGAGTTTTGTGCGTTATGTTAATGGACTGTTTCCAGCCTGTACTTTCACAGTGTATTTTGTTTGTTTTGTTTGTTTTTTTGTTTGTTTGTTTGTTTTTTGGGGGTTTTTTTTGTTTGTTTTTTTTTTTTGGGGGGTTCTCTTCAGAGACAGAAAAATTAATCAGACCCTGATACACACTATGTTTTTTTGGGTTTTTTTTTAATCTCTCTGTTACTAATGTTACGTTGCAAGATGGGACGAAGTTGGAATTAGTTTCATTGCATGTCTTCTTAACCTAATCATCTGTGCCCCACAAAACCTCTGGCTTTCATATGGCAACAAAATATGCTCTTGTTCTTGTTCTTGTTACATGTAGGCCTGATAGATGACTACGCACAGAGGTCCGTGGCTTTTATTGTTAGAGATTTTTTGCAGTTAACCTGTGTGTGTGTGTGTGTGTGTTCGTGCGTGCGTGCGTGCGTGATTGCGTGCGTGCGTGCGTGCATGTGTGTGTGTGTGTGTGTGTGTGTGTGTGTGTGTGTGTGTTGTGTTGACAACACTCTGGGTTTCTAAGACTTTTTTTTTGTGTGTGTCTGACGATTGATAGCACAAAGGGGTTCACACGTTGTGTGTATGACTGTTCGCAACATAGAGAGGGTTTCGTTCGCTTTGAGTCTGTTTACAACACATTGGGTTTCTTGGGCGTTGAGTCCGACTGTTTGCAACCACACAGAGGATTCCACGAACTTTGTGTATGTCTGTTTATGACACAGAGGGTTTCGTAGGCTTCATGTCTATATACATCGCAGTGGATTTCATTAGTTTTGTGTCTATTTGCGTTGCAGTGGATTTCATTTGCCTTGTGTCTATTTACACACCGCAGTGGATTTCGTTAGCTGTGTCTGTTTACGTCGCAGTGGATTTCGCTAGCTATGTGTGTATTTCATCGCAGTGCATTTCATTAGCTTGGTACCTATTTACATCGCAGTGGCTTTCATCAGCTTGTGTCCATTTACATCGCTGTGGATTTTGTTAGCTTTGTGTCTGTGTGTATATCATACTGGATTTTATTAGCTTTGTGTCTTACTGTGTAAATCGCAGTGAGTTTCATTAGCTTTGAGTCTTACTGTGTACATCGCTGTGGATTCATTAGCTTTGTGTCTTACTGAGTACATTTCAGTGAGTTTCATTAGTTTTGAGTCTTACTGTGTACATCGCTGTGGATTTCATTAGCTTTGTGTCTTACTGTGTACATCACTGTGGGTTTCACGAGTTTTGTGTCTTACTGTGTACATCGTAGTAGATTTCATTGTCTTTGTGTCTTACTGTGTACATTGCAGTGGATTTTATTAGCTTTGTGTGTCTTACTGTGTACAGCTTTGTGTCTTACTGTGTGCATCGTACAATATTTCATTAGCTTTGTGTCTTACTGTGTACATCCCAGTGGTTTCATTACTTTTTGTGTCTTACTGTGTACATCGCGGTGAGTTTCATTAGCTTTGTGTTTTACTGTGTACATCACAGTGGTTTTCATCAACTTTGTGTCTAACCGTGCAGTTTTGTGTCTTACCGTGTACATCGCAGTGGATTTCATCGGCTTTGTGTCTTACTGTGTACATTGCAGTGGATTTCATCGGTTTTGTGTCTTACTGTGTACGTCGCAGTAGGTTTCATCGGTTTTGTGTCTTACTGTGTACATCGCAGTGGATTTCATCGGCTTTGTGTCTTACTGTGTGCATCGCAGTGGATTTCATTAGCGATGTGTCTTACTGTGTGCATCGCAGTGGATTTCATTAGCTTCGTGTCTTACTGTGTACATCGCAGTGGATTTCATTAGCTTTGTGTCTTACTGTGTACATCGGAGAAGGGGCGGAGAGGATTAATTAGCTCTATGTCTGTCTTGTGCATATGGGTTCTATTAGCTTCGTGTCTTAACTATGTACATCGTGGAATATTTCATTAGCTTTGCGTCTTACTGTGTACATTGTAGAATATTTCATTAGCTTTGCGTCTCACTGTGTACATCGTAGGATATTTCATTAGCTTTGCGTCTTGCTGTGTACATTGTCGAATATTTCGTTAGCTTTGCGTCTCTACTGTGTACATTGTAGAATATTTCATTAGCTTTGTGATTTACTGTGTACATCATGGAATATTTCATCAGTTTTGCGTCTTACTGTGTACATCGTGGAATATTTCATTAGCTTTGTGTCTTGCTGTGTACATCGTAGAATATCTCATTAGCTTTGTGTCTTGCTGTGTACATTGTTGAATATTTCATTCGCTTTATGTCTTACCAAATACAACACAGTATCTATCATGAGCTCTGTGTCTGATCGGCAACACAGAGGGTTTCACAAGCTCTGTATCTGTTTTACAACACAAAGGGTGTCAGGGACTTTGTGTGTACAGAGCGGTGGGTTTCGTTGTTTTTACAACACAATGGGTGTCAAGTGCTTTGTGTTTACACAACAGTGGGTTTCATCATTTTACAGCACAATGGGTGTCAGGGACTTTGTGTTTACACAACAGAGGGTTTCATCGTTTTAGAGCACAATGGGTGTCAGAGGCTTTGTGTTTACACAACAATGGATTTCATTGTTTTACAACACAATGGATGTCAAGGACTTTGTGTTTACACAATAGTGGATTTCATTGTTCTTACAGCACAATGGGTGTCAGGGACTTTGCGTTTACACAGCATTGAGATTCACTGACTCCGTGTCTGCGTAAGGCAGCTAAACCACAGCCACAGCCCTGTCAACCACAGACCTCAGAGCGATAATGGCGGTCACAGCCACCACGGTAAACATGGCCCTTTGCGGTCGGCTGGGCTAGAAACAACATAAACCTTACCTTCCCTGACACCGCGATAGCAACCAAAGACAAGGTAGTGATGCTAATCACAGACGTTATTACGGTTATCTCCGACATCTGCTGGCATTCACAGACATCAT
>JADBJO010025876.1:10000-12500 GCA_016801955.1 Conus betulinus | reverse complement strand
AAACACCAAGTTGGTCAGGTGGCGCATTTTTTTCATGACTTTTCCCCCAGAAAACAGCGAATACCTTTTCCAGAATGTTGTTCGGAAAGCCGCGAGGTCAGCCCCACAACTTTTGAAAGAAATGAGAACCAGTGCTTTCTGCGGGATAGGGCCGTTGGCACTAGGAGATTTTTTGCATTTGCATTGAGGGGTGAGATTAACGTCCTGTCGGCCTGAGGCCCTGAAGGACAAGGTTCCTGCAGACATAGGTCTGCATATATGTGGCAACTGCTGTCGCCTGGCAGTAGTGGGTAGGTTTCAATGGGGGTCGTCGCATTTGTCTCTCAGAGCTCGTGTTCCTCTTGAACATTGGCTCAATTCTGGTCGTGATCTTCTTGAATGTTGGTTCAAGTTTGGTGGAATTGGTCTTGAACGTTGGTTCAATTTGAGGTTGTTGGTCGACCGACGATGGGCGTCGGTGTGTGTTGCTGCTGTCCCCCAAACATCATCAGGCTGTCTTCAGGACCACCCGGCGGCCTTCTTCATGCTCGGTGGCGATGGTCCTGTGCCGCGTGAGGCCGCCTCAAGGAGGGAGCAGGACGAAAGTCGCTGGATCGCTGCACGAGTCCCTAAAACTTGGCGGGCACTCGCTGACTGCGGCCGAGAGAGCAATTTTTCAGCCCTACCCCCCTAAGGAGTGCCCCCATGTCTGTCGCCCCAACAAAACAGCACGGTATTCCAGGCCACGGTAGTCGCAGTCAGGCAGCGCTCCTTCGCCAATCGCCCCACATCTCCAGGAGCCGTCCCCCGGCGACACAGGCTAGACCCACCGTCACCCACATGTCTGGAAGGTTGTCTGCGCCACCCGACACTGATCTCTGACATCAGTGTCCCTCAGAGGAGAGCTGCCACCTCTCCCTTAGCGTCCACTGCTATGCCACACTCGCAGTGACGACGGCACAAGAACAAACTGTATGGCAATCTTAACCAAACGGCGAATACGCAATCTACTCAGCAAGGGTTACAAATTTTCCGCTGAACATGGACACTTGGAACTCACTGTTCAGTACTGATGACCCGTTTCTACAAAAGCATTATTTTTATGGAATATGAAAACTTTCTTGTACGAAAAACGTAGATGTCTTTTCACGTTCAATATCATTGCCCTGAAAAGAAAAAAAAAAAAAAAATGACAAGGGACATAACTATTTCACATTCCTTGAAAAAAGACATGAGAAGTAACTCTTTCAGTCTGCGCCTTCTTTGAACTTTCCTTGCTGCCTTTTTTTTTTTTTTTTCCTCATCTTCTTTAACACTTCAGTGACATTACACCCACGCCGCTCGTTCCGACTCCCTGTTCACAGCCACAGCCTGGCTCGTCCCGCCACAGCCCCGGCACCAACAATCCGCAGGAATTGATTCGTCAACGTCAAGTTGTCATGAGGCAACCCACCAGACGAGACACTGCACTGCTCCCGAGTCACGTCGGTGGTGTTTAGTGGTGCCCTTTCTGACCCAGCATATGCAGGTCACCACCTGCTATGTCCCCTACTGACAGCAACACTTGCCTAGCGGAGGAGCCAGCGCGAGGGAGCTCTCCCTCCTGTGGACGCCACCACGTCCATCCAACGACAGTGCCCGTGAATTTGCCGGCACCGGTGATCTGGTCAGAACCTCACCAGAGGCACAGGTGCGGCGAAAAGAATCGAACCTGAGATCACCGTGAGAGCAGGGCATGAAGGACCACCGATTTTTTTAAACATTTTTGACGCTGAGCGCTGACC
Organism: Conus betulinus; assembly: GCA_016801955.1. NCBI lineage: Eukaryota > Metazoa > Mollusca > Gastropoda > Neogastropoda > Conidae > Conus > Conus betulinus. The sequence goes on along the minus strand of JADBJO010025876.1, from coordinate 10,737 downwards.
AGGAGAAAGAGGATGCTATGGATTTCCATTCTGGTCTTAGACTAAGTGACCGAGCTTTACTCTACCCTTACTTTTATGATATATTCCCACGTCAACCAAGCCCGAGAGATACAGACACCTGCAGTGTTGGTCAGGAAGTTTGAGCAGCACTCTCAGAAACGCATCCAGTAAGTAGTTGAAACTAGGCCGTGTGGTTCCAGCTGAGCCCAGAGCACACTCAACTCTGACTAGGTACTGGTCAAGGCAGAAAAATCACACATATGAATAGCTCGGGTGGGAATCGAACCGACGGCCTCTCAGCTGGGAATCTGCGTCGCGAACTGCCTCGCCACGGCGGCTGGTTGGAGACGATGATTGCTTTTTCACTCATGAAATGACTCAAATGGCGGACCCAGGCCACGACCCACGTGGCAGATGTTTTTGCATCCCCGCCCCCCCCCCCCCCCCCACCCCCCACCCCCCCCACCCCCTCTATGTAGTCTGATAGTTGCGTTGTGTTATTTCAAAATGCTGTGAATTTTTTACCGCTCAGGGTCTCGCACCACCATCTTGCGACTTCGGGAAAGGCTGAGAGGGGTGGGGGGGGGGGGAGGGGGGGGGGGGGGGCGGGCGAGAGAGGGGATTGGAGTGGGTAGGGGGGTGAAGGAATGGGTGGCAGCACTAGTAGGGAGAAGTGAGAGAGGAACCAGTTTGTACAAAGCAAAAAGAAAGACATCGTTCTGTCAAACCATGTCGGA
>JADBJO010025875.1:7500-23224 GCA_016801955.1 Conus betulinus | reverse complement strand
TTGGGAGGAGATAAGCTTGTACTGAAGGTTATTTGAGAAGACGCTTCATTTTATACCCATTCACCCACTCAAGCAACATTGTAGTTAGGCAGCACCATCTACCACTGCAGATATGAGCTATCACCACCCTCTTCTACATCTGAACATAAGAGAAGCTTTGTTTATCATTAAATATTTCAAGTATGCACCACCCAGCAAACACACACACACACACACACACACACACACACACACACACACACACACACACACACACACACACACACACACACACACACACACACACACGCACGCACCACACACACGCACGCACGGACACACGCGCGCACGCGCGCGCGCACACACACGCACACACGCACACACGAACACACACACACACACACACACACACACACACACACACACACACACACAATGCCATCATGATAAAGTGTTATACATCAAGATTTTTTTTCTGACTCGAGACTACAATATACATATTCTAACGAATCCCACACATAAAGTCCATTCATCAGTTATTATGATAGTAGTTGCTGCAACGTCTGTATCCATTACAACTTTGGTCACACCTAACCCAGAGGGGAGGGATGCAAGTATCTCTGAAGGCCGGCGTAGTATTACGAAATTGGGGGGGGGGGGGGGGGGGGGGGGGGGGGGGGGGGGGGGGGGGCGGCAAACAACGTAGAGGAGGGGGGTGTCAAAACGAAATGATCTGGGTGGGAAGGGGGAAAGAAAGTAAGAAAAGGGGGGGGGGGGGGGGGGGGGGGGTGCGGCAGGAAGAGCAACAGGGACCCTATTTTAAACATTACTCTCACAATACCACACACACGCACGCACGCACACACACACGCACGCACGCACACACGCACACACACGCACCCCGCACCCCCGCGTCTGCACACATTTGTACGCTTACACATGCACATGTATGCACCTGCACCACCAACACCAATCCTACCCAAAACTGTTGAGCCGTTTGACTCAGGGGCTCATAACATAGTGTTGCTAGATGGAGATCGCCATTTTCCTTTTGTCAGCCCCTGTTACACTACTAAGAGCACCACATTTACCATCTCCTTCCGTACTAGTAGTCGTTGTACATAACAACCAGTCTCACAAACAGTAAAATAATTATTGAATAGTATACTATGACTAAAAACTGCTACCAGTATTACTCTCATTATCAAACGCTACTGTGACCATCCCCTACTTCCTGAGTTACTAAACTTTAAATAACTCTGTGGCAATTCCTTGAAAGTTTATAAGCTTTACTTTTCAGTAAAAAGTACACTATATTATGAACTTACTTACCCTGTGCACAGGTCAGCTCTGTTTTTCTCAAAAAACATATCACTGCCTAAAGACAATAAGATGGGGCAAATCAAAAAATCAAAAAAAACACAGCTGAGTACATGTTCTTAGCTTGACTAGGTGCACTGGCCATCATCCTAGACATGGGTTGTAAAAATCTACTCAAAAGTTTTACGCTGACCAACCCCCCACCCCCCCCCCCCCCCCCCCCCCCCCCCCCCCCCCCCCCCCCCACCCCCCCCCCCCACCCCCCCCCCCCCAACAATGACACAGAAAACCTGCCTTCGATTTTTGGTAAGTTCGGAAAAATTAAGACAGACACCAATCACAACTCCAACTTTAACGACTATCTAACCCCTTCAATTCCGAAATTAATAACATATCAACTCACGTGACATTGTGACGTAACCTACTATCTCACTTTAAATTTCCATACGTTCCTTTCGCTCTATACTTGGCATGGGAGAGGATAATTAGGTGAATAAGATAGGAGTAGAAAGAATTGGAAGTAGGAGGTGAAGTGGCGGAAGGGGAGATGAGGGGTGTGGGTGGGTGGGGGAGTGGTTGTAGTGCAGTGTAGATAGAACGTGAGGGAAGGAGAAGGGGAAAGACACAGAGAAGCATTCAGAAGAAATGGGGAGGAGGTGCGTGCGTGTGTGTGCGCGCGCGCGCGCGCGCGCGCGTGGGGTATAGGAAGAGAGGTGCAGAGAAAGGTAATTGGGGGGGGGGGGGGGGGGGGGGGGGGGGGGGGTGTCAACTTTTTGTGGCCTAACTGTTTTGATACTGGACTCTTCTTTGGATACATGCATTTAAATCTTTTCTGCGGTTGAGACCTGTAAACAATGTACCCAAATTTGCCTGCCATATAGTTCCCTACGAAGGAGGTTTGCATCCCCCCCACTCACTGACTCGATTGGACAGATGGACAGAAATGGGACATCATGGTTGTTTGGGTGAGGTGTTGTGTTCACGTGGTGGGCAACCATGCACTTGTTGGTCTTGCCTCTGTTGACGTCACTTTTATGGTTGGCCCAGCGTAATTTCAGGTTTGTGGTTGAGCCTACATACCATTGCTGTGGGTGCAGACTGCACCTGATAACATATATCACATTAGCAGACGTACAAGTAAGATGTTGTAGTATTTTCCACGACCGCCCATCCCATGGAGACACCAGTTCCTGTGTGTCCCTGGCATGCCTACAGGTGTCGCATTTCCTTGTACATCTAAAGAAGCCAGGGCACTCTTTGGGTCCATGCTCACAAAGTCGTCTTGGCACAGTGGGTTTGTAGATTTCACCCAAGTTTTTGAGTCTCCTGTCCGCTGCAATGATACACTTGGAGGGAAACACAGATTTGTTTTGGGGGTTTGAATACAGGAGATGGAGGTTCCTTTTAATGATGGCAGTTCTCGATGGAGCTCGAGGGTCAAATTTTGTGACCCAAGCTATCTTTTTACTCTGCTTTTTACGGGGCTGATGGAGTATTGCATCTCTTGATTTTGCGGCTCCCTGAGAGATCTCTTTGAAGGCTTTGTCATAGTGCCAGCCTGACAAGGTTAGGTATCTTGCATATTCCCTTGTCCTCTCTTTCAGCTGTTCGTCTTTGCTGATTAACATTCTTAGTCTGGTCCCAATGCTTCTTGCTATGCCTCTGAAGACTGACTTGGGGTGGCAGGAGGAAGGGGGGAGGTAGCTATGGCAATTCTTCGAAAAAACACATCAGTTTCGATGAAACCGTCCATTTTATACCCGGGGAATGCAAATTCTGTAGGTGTGTTCAAAAGCACTGCTGAGTCAAATGCTGGGCAGACAAGTGGGGAGAGAGATTGATGAGGATGTGTACGCTTTTGTGACAAACAATCCTGAAGCACATCCTGCCAAATGTAAACCCCTGGTCAAGACCCACAAACCCTTTCCCTATCCTTACAGACTGCTCCTGTCAGGCAGTGGGACGCCAATACAACCACTATCTAAATTTATCCAGACAGCCATAAGCCACTTAACAAGTCATTTACCTTATCAAATTATCGATACAAAAGAATTCCTGAAAAAAAATGGACACTGTCAACAAAGAAGTGGCTCCACTCCCCCCATCAGCTACTTTGGCGGTATGCGATGTTGTCTCACTGTACCCAAGTGTGGACAATGCTATGGGAGTCCCAGCTGTTGCCCAAATGCTCAGTGACCATCCTTCTCCACTGAATGTGTCTACGGACTGCGTTATTGAAGGGCTGAAAATAGCACTTGACAACAATGCCTGTGCATACACAGATGGTGAAGGTAAGACTCTGATTGCAGCTCCCAATCATGGGACAGCAATGGGGCCTGCCATGCGTGCGACTATGTGGATGTTTTCATGGGTGAACTGGATGAGAAACTGGTACAAGAAACTCCAGTTCCACTGATGTCCTCTCTGGTGGTGAACAAGGAATCTTTAGAGATAGAAACCCTCAACTGGAGCAGATTCAGAGATGATGGCTTTGCAATTTTACCAGACTCCACTGATGCCAGTGCTTTTGAAACACACCTACAGAATTTGCATTCCCCGGTATAAAATGGACGGTTTCCTGTGGTAGAGAAGCAGAATACTTGGATGTTAGGGTGAGTATAAATAACGCTGGGCTCATCGAAACTGATGTTTTTTCGAAGAATTGCCATAGCTACCTCCCCCCCTCCTCCTGCCACCCCAAGTCAGTCTTCAGAGGCATAGCAAGAAGCATTGGGACCAGACTAAGAATGTTAATCAGCAAAGACGAACAGCTGAAAGAGAGGACAAGGGAATATGCAAGATACCTAACCTTGTCAGGCTGGCACTATGACAAAGCCTTCAAAGAGATCTCTCAGGGAGCCGCAAAATCAAGAGATGCAATACTCCATCAGCCCCGTAAAAAGCAGAGTAAAAAGATAGCTTGGGTCACAAAATTTGACCCTCGAGCTCCATCGAGAACTGCCATCATTAAAAGGAACCTCCATCTCCTGTATTCAAACCCCCAAAAACAAATCTGTGTTTCCCTCCAAGTGTATCATTGCAGCGGACAGGAGACTCAAAAAAACTTGGGTGAAATCTACAAACCCACTGTGCCAAGACGACTTGTGGAGCATGGACCCAAAGAGTGCCCTGCTTCTTTAGATGTACAAGGAAATGCGACACCTGTAGGCATGCCAGGGACACACAGGAACTGGTGTCTCCATGGGATGGGCGGTCGTGGAAAATACTACAACATCTTACTTGTACGTCTGCTAAGTGATATATGTTATCAGGTGCAGTCTGCACCCACAGCAATGGTATGTAGGCTCAACCACAAACCTGAAATTACGCTGGGCCAACCATAAAAGTGACGTCAACAGAGGCAAGACCAACAAGTGCATGGTTGCCCACCACGTGAACACAACACCTCACCCAAACAACCATGATGTCCCATTTCTGTCCATCTGTCCAATCGAGTCAGTGAGTGGGGGGATGCAAACCTCCTTCGTAGGGAACTATATTGGCAGGCAAATTTGGGTACATTGTTTTACAGGTCTCAACCGCAGAAAAGATTTAAATGCATGTATCCAAAGAAGAGTCCAGTATCAAAACAGTTAGGCCACAAAAAGTTTTGACCCCCCCCCCCCCCCCCCCCCAATTACCTTTCTCTGCACCTCTCTTCCTATAACCCCACGAGCGCGCGCGCGCGCGCACACACGCACGCACCTCCTCCCCCCCATTTCTTCTGAATGCTTCTCTGTCTTTCCCCTTCTCCTTCCCTCACGTTCTATCTACACTGCACTACAACCACTCCCCCACCCACCCACACCCCTCATCTCCCCTTCCGCCACTTCACCTCCTACTTCCAATTCTTTCTACTCCTATCTTATTCACCTAATTATCCTCTCCCATGCCAAGTATAGAGCGAAAGGAACGTATGGAAATTTAAAGTGAGATAGTAGGTTACGTCACAATGTCACGTGAGTTGATATGTTATTAATTTCGGAATTGAAGGGGTTAGATAGTCGTTAAAGTTGGAGTTGTGATTGGTGGTGTCTGTCTTAATTTTTCCGAACTTACCAAAAATCGAAGGCAGGTTTTCTGTGTCATTGTTGGGGGGGGGGGTGGAGGGGGGGGGGGGGGGGGGGGGGGGGGGGGATGGGGGTTGGTCAGCGTAAAAAACTTTTGAGTAGATTTTACAACCCATGTCTAGGATGATGGCCAGTGCACCTAGTCAAGCTAAGAACATGTACTCAGCTGCTGTTTTTTTGATTTTTGATTTGCCCCATCTTATTGTCTTTAGGCAGTGATATGTTTTGAGAAAAGACAGAGCTGACCTGTGCACAGGGGTAAGTAAAGTTCATAATATAGTGTACTTTTTACTGAAAAGTAAAGCTATAAACTTTCAAGGAATTGCCACAGAGTTATTTAAAGTTTAGTAAACTCAGGAAGTAGGGGATGGTCACAGTAGCGTTTGATAATGAGAGTAATACTGGTAGCAGGTTTAGTCATAGTATACTATTCAATAATTATTTTACTGTTTGTGAGACTGGTTGTGTTATGTACAACGACTACTAGTACGGAAGGAGATGGTAAATGTGGTGCTCTTAGTAGTGGTAACAGGGGCTGACAAAAGGAAAATGGCGATCTCCATCTAGCAACACTATGTTATGAGCCCCTGAGTCAAACGGCTCAACAGTTTGGGTAGGATCACAGTGTGTGTGTGCGTGCGTGCGTGTGTGCGTGCGTGCGTGTGGGTGTGTGGTATTGTGAGAGTAATGTTTAAAATAGGGTCCCTGTTGCTCTTCCTGCCGCACCCCCCCCCCCCCCCCCCCCCCCCCCCCCCAACTTTCCCCCCCCCCCCCCCCCCCCCCCCCCTCCTCTACGTTGTTTTGCCGCCCCCCCCCCCCCCACACCCAGATCATTTCGTTTTGACACCCCCCCTCCTCTACGTTGTTTTGCCGCCCCCCCCCCCCCCCCCCCCCCCCCCCCCCCCCCCCCCCCCCCCCCCCCATTTCGTAATACCACGCCGGCCTTCAGAGATACTTGCATCCCTCCCCTCTGGGTTAGGTGTGACCAAAGTTGTAATGGATACAGACGTTGCAGCAAACTACTATCATAATAACTGATGAATGACTTTATGTGTGGGATTCGTTAGAATATGTATATTGTAGTCTCGAGTCAGAAAAAAATCTTGATGTATAACACTTTATCATGATGGCATGTGTGTGTGTGTGTGTGTGTGTGTGTGTGTGTGTGTGTGTGTGTGTGTGTGTGTGTGTGTGTGCGTGTGTTCGTGCGCGCGTGTGTCCGTGCGTGCGTGTGTGTGTGTGTTTGCGTGCGTGTGTGTGTGTGTGTGTGTGTGTGTGTGTGTGTGTGTGTGTGTGTGTGTGTGTGTGTGTGTGTGTTGGTGCTGGGTGGTGCATACTTGACTGTGTATGTGAAAGGAACAATGGAAATTTAGAAGTGTAAAAATGGATGGGGGCGCCAATGGTGTGATTGATTATTGTTTTCGAATGTGCAGATTCCTGATGAAGGCTGAAAAGCCGAAAATTTGAACTAAGAATTAAAGTGGATGAAACAGGCAAGGGCATGCGGATTTCTTTACTGTTATTATTATATTCCTTCATGGAACTATCCTCGCCCCTTCTACTGCTAGGTGTGGAGTCAGACTTCTAACAGGGTTTTAAGCATTATAGAGGCTCACTTGATTTCATATACTTATGTAGAGCATGTAATCATAATTTTATTTTGTTTCTTTGCTTCAGATGGAGAGATGTTCATTGACACAGGTAAACATTTGTAATATTAAGTAACACACCTCATAATCTAACCATCATATGTTAGATACTGCCATCAGGAATATTATTTGGAAGGTGGCTTTATATAGCACATCTCCAACGCCTTTCATTCTTAGTCCGCCCCCAACTCCACCCTAACACCCACACCGCCAAACCCCCCCCTCCCCCCCTTCCCTCCCCCTTTTTCCTCTGCCCACAGAACTCCCTCAAACTCTTAAAAGTTCATATAACATAATTTCATCATATAATTATGTTTTAGTCCATTTCCTATACAAACGCATTCGCGTGAAAACTTTGATTATATTTGTGTTGTTTGTTGCAGATGGAGATGGTATTATAGACATGGTCATGGGTAAGCATTTATTATGTTTGTTTTGTGATTGCAGTGTTGCTCAGAGCTTTCCCGATTTTGCGTCGAATATGAGAAGATTGGTGGTTGTTCGTTCTGCGTTTTGATTGTTCTAAATGTTACTTGTTTTTTTTTGCTTGAAAAAAGATCCAAGAGGTCGGAAATGAATCATGTTCTGCTCTGTAATCTGCTTGTCTATATTGTCTTGCGGCACAAATGACCTTTCTTTTTAACATATACTTCACATTTCGAATCAGTCGCCTCGCTTTGAAACCAACATTGCAAAGGGTCTCTTTGTTTCCTTTCATCTAATGTTCAGATTTCCAAAAGTTAAATAAGATGTGGCAAAGGTCGCTCCGTAATGTAAAAAGTGTGTTTCCTCGATCATGTCTGCCATAAACTCGGATCGAGTAGTGCAGAGTCAATGACGGTGTCAGTATCACCTTTCCACCCCCATACGTGTTAGAGCTAGTTTTGTCAGTACGATGAAGTGCTTCATTGACTTGTCTTCCTGTGCAATGCTACCATGCTGATCCGACAATTTTAGACCATGGCGTTATGATTTCCACATAATCTGGCAACGTCTCCAAATTCATTCATTTCTATCTCTCTCTCTCTCTCTCTCTCTCTCTCTCTCTCTCTCTCTCTCTCTCTCTCTCTCTCTCTAAAAAAAAAGAAAGAAAGAAAGAAAAAAAAAAGAAAAAGGAAAAGTAAAAACCCCAAGAAGTCCAGGCCGTTTCTCACGCGTGGGATGGTGGATATGCACATGCCGTGACGAGTTCGAGGCTTTTCTGATTGCCTTCAAACATTTCCAGTCTCAGACCCATTAGTTCGCAAGTGCTATTACACTATTTTTAACAGGGCAGTTTGCTTTTCAATTTGTTTCTAATTATCCGCATCCATTATGCTTTTTGAAAAACATTATGAAATCACTCAAATGTCTGAGGGTGGATCTCCCAGTTTCAGACACAACACGTCAAAGTCACATGCTGTTTTTTTTTTCCAATGGTAGAAATCATCTGTCTAGCACCGCAGCAGTTCCAAAAACAAATCCTGAAGTGTGTGTGTGTGTGTGTGTGTGTGTGTGTGTGTGTGTGTGTTTAAAATTTGCCTTCAGTTTTTAACATATATTCTTATGCGTATTCTTCTCCCTACCCTCTTTCACTACCCTAACTGTTGTTTTAATCCCCACACCTTGTATCTGAAGACCCCAAAATGAAAGCAAAACGAAGTGTGTTTGTGTGGGTCCCCCCCCCCCCCCCCCCCCCTATTTTTTTTTTCTAAATTAAGAATCATTCAAAAAGAATCGTTAGTGTTGAATCATAAGTAGTCGCCCTGCCGGAGCCGTGTATCAAGGAAGGGCAATGCATATCCATGCATATAGATGTCCACTCATAGAAAGTCCATGAGCCTAGTATCGCCCTCGGGCCAGACTTCACAGAGTTCGCGACATTTGAACCCATCAGCCATTGATCCCATCAGTATTGTATGAAAGCCTTGGAATTTGGAGAGATTCCGTCCTCACAGAAGGTGACATCAGGGGACATTATGGTGAAAAGTGTATATCCTTAGCTTGTTACCTCTGTTTGCGTTTGTGTTTAATTCTTTCTTTGTTTTTATAGCTTTAGGATCATGTTCTTTTCACTATCTGCGGAGTAAACAGCTGCAGCCAAATAAAGACTAAACACATTTCGAAAACGTAGACTGCGAACCTGCCTCCAAGTTTTGTGTGGTTTTCGTTTCCCAGTCACAAGCTGGAAATGTTTTTTTTTAGACTGAAAAGCTCCCCCACTGGCCTGCAGGCTTAAACAGATTTTTTTGTAAATCCATGACTTTATTCTGTTTACATAACTATTGATTGCTATCTTATTTCATCATGTCATCCACACAGATGATGGATGCTCTCTCTCTCTCTCTCTCTCTCTCTCTCTCTCTCTCTCTCTCTCTCTCTCCAGTCCATACATAATTAAAAACGGAGTTTTTGTCCAGTCGCACGTCATTCCATTGTTAAATATGAAAATGTGTGCGCGTTTTTTTGCATGGTAAGTAATCACTTGGGTGTTCTTGCGACGTTCTATAACCATGTGTGCACATACAACCGGAACGTTCTCTGTTCTATAGCCATTTTGGTTACGATCAGGGGACTGCAGTACTTGAAGATTGTCAGACTGATTTATTACTAACACTGGTTGGAGTTTATGTAATGATGTGGTGATCTGCACAGCCGTATTCCAACTGTTTCTCCGCCTTGGCCTGTTAACGATGACATACCTCATTTCGAGACAGCACTGACTTTTTAAAGCGTCGTTCTCAAGATATACACATTTACACACTTATGGGAAATTGTTGATGAATATGTGCACTGCTCTTGATGTAGTACTTCTTTATGGCTTATGTAATGGCGACCAGGAAGGACGCTACACACATACAGGTGAAGATATATGTAGCATGAACGATTTCTTTTTTTTTTTCCAATGCCTTTTACGATATCATACGGGATTCATGATAAATGCGTGTTGTTGACCGTATTGAATCTGACCACTGTCCTGTCGATCTCGTTCTTTCGGTTCAGAATATGCTGAGTAGAAATGGTAATAAGGAGATTCCAGTCATCGGAAAATGTGTGTGGAATGAACCGTACAGTCAGGGTGTGTGTGTTTTTTTGTTTTTTTTTTCAGAAAACTCTGTGAAGCTCAGTAGACTGAGCAAATGCTCTAGAGCTAATTGGTGTAAATATTGATGAATCGTTAAATATGTTCAATGAATTATAAGAACATGTGGTACATTCATGAAAAGAACCGAAGGGGTGGACCCGACTAAACATAAAGAGAGATGGTTGGACGTAGAATGTAATCCTAACGACGAGAGAAAAGTGCGCAAATTGTTGGGAATATTTCGCAGACCTCTGGATCAGAATGATGAAAAAAAAAAATCGTATGTAAGGGCTAGAACTGAATACGAAAATGTTTTAGTTAGAAAGGTAATAGAATTTAATATCAGTATGTTAGCAGAACTTGCAGCATCTGTTCATAAGGAAAAAAGATAAAACAACCTAGCAGTAATATTCAATTACATGAATGGTTCTGACATTTTGGGTCCTTGATAAACAAAGATCTGTCAAACGATTATGTTTATACCTTGCCAAATGCGGAAAAATGAGTGCATGACCGTCCTATTTCAAGAGATGAAGTTTTGGTAGCATTTAAAAAGGTAAAGTCTGGTAAAGCTGCAGGTCCTGATGGAATTATTTTGGAGTTGTTGAAATCTCCGTGCGAACAGATCATAGTCTTTTATGTCATGTTCTTTAATGCATTGCTCGATAAGGGTATTTCTCCCGAGTCTTGGTGCTAGTCTGTTACTATTCCACTGTATAAAAAGGTGATGTGAATAATGTAAACAACTGTCGAGGTATCTCGTTCTCTGATATTGTTTGCAAAGTATTTAGTGCAAATATAAACTCAAGACATCAGGAATATGTAGAAGAGAATAACTGAATTGGTGAACACCAGGCTCGATTGAAACGCAGATAGTCGACTGTAGACCATATGTTTACCCTTCTTGCCTTGAATTCAAAAGCTGATTTCTTTTAATCGCAGGTTATACGTAGCATTTCTTGACTTTGAAAAGGCGTTTGACTTGGTCTATGGAAATTTACTGTGGCTTATATTGATATTAAAAAAAAAAAAAAAAAAACAACGGTGTAAGAGGAAAACTGTTTAAGTGTATTCACAGCATTGATCAAACAGTTAAAACGAGGATAAGAAGCGGCAATACATTAACTATTCTATGTGCACTAAAGGAGTAAAACAAGAGACGTGTGTAGCCCTGTTCTATTTTCATTTTGTATTAATGAGCTCGCGATTGAAAGTGTAGAAAATAGCTTGCATGGTGCTAGATTTACGAACGATGTAACAGAGTTCTTTATTCTATTGCTAGCAGATGATGTAGCGTTGCTCTCAGAGACTGCAGCTGGTTTGCAGAGACAACAAAATAATTTTAGATGCTCAGCCAATAGATTGGAATTAAAAGTCAATTTTGATAAAAGCAAGATTATTGGGTTGTTTTTAGACAAGCAGGTCGCTTGGCTACAGTGGAGAGATGGATGTATGATGCTTCTTCTATTATGCGCATTGTTAAACGTGTATGAATACCTAGGCGATTTTTTTTTCTGCTCGCCTGAGTTTTTGTTGCTGCTTGTACATACCTTTCTAGTACAGTTAGGAATGTGTTATTTCATGATTTGGAGAAGTTGTCTGTATTAAATAATATACTCCTTGAAGCATTTGTCATTTTTTTTATGCACAGAGACAACCCATTGTTGCAAGTATGGTTAACGAACTACGCGATTCGTAGACAGAAATGCTATTGTTCATGTCTGAATGGGTTCATTTTAACTGGTTAAAAGTTTATAGGTATAGAAAGTAGAACTCCCAAATGATTTCAGTATAAGGTGAAACGAATAGATGCCCATAAAATATCCACTACTGGTTAAAGTGGTTAAAATGAATAATGATAGATTACCAAGAAAAGCGAATGATGTATGATTGGATCTCAATTCAAGGGGAAAAATGAACTGGGGTTCAAATGCACGTATCTGTTTATTTGAAGTGAAGGTTATGGTGTGGCATGGATACATCAAGGAGTAGGGAATAGAGTAGGTTTATTCAAGCAGTTTGACAAAGATTAGGCTTGACAGTAGATGGCAAACATGGGAATGTCATATTTTATTCAATTAACAGGTTTGATGTGTGCATCAGTTTGTAGTTCTCTCACATTTAGTTTGAAAAAGTACCTATGTTTAATTATGAACAAAAACCTTTACCATGCATCTTAAATAGATTCAGAAGATTTGGAATCTCTGAAATGAAAGTACATGGTAAGTCGCTACAAAAAGTAAGTTGTCCACGAACGCTGTTCGTCCGGCTGTGTCGTTTTATGGAGGTCCATTGGGAAAAACAAATACGTGAAGATGAAGTTCATTTTGTCTTCTAGTACTTATTAGTTTGAAGTTGGGTGCTCTGTGTGCATCTAATTACTACAAATTTTACAATCACCATGCTTGTTTCTGTTTTTTTTCCTGGCTAATGTCATCAGAGAAAGAGTGTTTCGGAAATGTAGCTTTCTCTTTATCATTAACCTTGCTATATTGCATTTGTAGGGACTCGTGACAACTGCTGCATTTAGAATAATGGGTTGTGATATTGTTATCGCCCCCCCATCATACTGGGGCTAATGGCCTTAAATGAGGAAATCATCTCTCTCTCTCTCTCTCCATCTCCTCTCTCTCCTCGCTGTCTCTCGTATCCTGCTTCGCATCGGTCTCTCTCTCTCTCTCTCTTCCCCTTCAGTCAGGGCCCCTGAATAGAAAGGAACTTGATGACGGAACATATCCTGGGTTTTAATTTTTGATTCATTTATTACTTGTCTTTTCTCATTGAAGCCCCTACATTCTTTCTCTCCCAGATCCGAAATGGGCAAGTCTACCAAAGCCAGCCACCGATAACTCCAGAGCCTCCAGAAGGTGGGTTCACTATATATTCCCCATTCACACATCACCAACACTTCACCCAAGGCGTCCCTTAGGGAGTGTATAGGGGTAAAAAATTCGGCAAGGGTGAAGCAAAAGTGACGCAGTGGTGGGCCCTACGATATTGACGGTGTCTCTAGGGCACTGCTTATAAACATTCACGATATCGTTTTTTTCCACAGGATTTAGGGGCTGGGGCAGACACGTCTTTGTTAGCAGGCTGATAAAACTATTTCAGTGCGTCGCGTACGCAGTGGTGTGTGTGGTTGTGTGTGTGTGTGGTGTGGGTGGGTGTGTGTGTGTGTGTGTGTGTGTGCCATTGGTGATGAATTCATTTTGCAATGAAATGAAACAATATAACGACATCTAGAAATCAGTTGTTATACCAGAAAAATTTACATGTACAAAGTCCGCATTTAGCCATGTCGTTTGACTCTGTGGTGGTAATAAGTGTGGGCTAAACTTGCGAAATTGTTTAAAACTTAGAAAGTGTGTGTCTATTAGAAAAAAAACCATCCAGGTGTGTTAATATATGAGAAAATGTGGATGTTTGATTGGTCAGTTATTTTCTAATTTGTTTGATTTGTGTAAAGTCCTACATGCCCCAAAAGGGGTCACCAGATTAAATCTTTGAATCTTTGTATGTGTGTGTGTGTGTGTGGTGTTTGGGTGTGCGTGGGCGTGCGTGCGTGCGTGCGTTGCGTGCGTGCGTGCGTATGTGTGTGTTGACAATTGTGTAGTGCGTGAAACTTCAAACCGCAACCATGAAAAAAAAAACGGGTGGGGGGAGGGTACGCGGGGGGTGGAAGATAACACCAAAAAATAGGAACGAGAAAATCAGGCGCAATATATAACCTTTAGCAACATATTTGGCGGTTTGTGAGGCCATCTTAAAAACAGACCCAGTGATATTGCCTACTTCCAGACCATTTCGTTTCGCTGAGTAGGGACTCGTAAGGGAGACACTGGCTGATTGTGTCTGAGCTCCCACTGGCATCGAATAGAGAGATATACCCGTCTGCAATCCTGTTGTATGGTTCTAACATCAGGAGTGCAAAAGCAGACATCCAACTGCACCGAAGCACTAACAAGGGTAGAAAGAAAAAGGAAAGTTCGGTAAGGAAAACGGGTTTCTGAAAAAAACAGGGAAACAAAATGTAAAGGGATGAAAAAAAGGAAAAAAACTGACAAATAAATCGTTAAAGACATGGTGTTAAATATAGGTACAACACTGAGACTATACTTGGGTATTCGCGTGTAAGGATACAGAGGGAGGCGTCTTATGGTGTCAACAGCCAGAGTGGTCAGGCTCGACCGCTTAGAACCCCAAGTTGTCAGTCACGTAAGTGGCTGACAGCAGCTACAAGCCGCGTGGACCATCCTTTACCGTGCGCCCTTTTGTTCCCTTTTACAGAACGGCTCTGAAAATACAGGTTCAGAGACATCTGCGCCTGGAGCATTGTGATCGTGTATATCGTGTAGTGTAATCTTTTAAACCAGATGGGGTCACAGGGAGGGAGGGGGGAAGAGCAGGGGGGGGAAAAAAAAGACGGAAAGAGGCAGGGGGGAGGGAGGTAGAAGGTCACTGGGGGGGGGGGTGAGATTATCCGTATATATATATATTATATATATATGGTTTTTTTTTTTTGGTTTTAAATAAGGTATTAAAAGGTAAGTTTTAAAAACTACAAGTATGTGCTCGCACGCGCTGATGCTCTCTCAGATTCCGGAAGAGGAGCAACGCCGATCGAATATGTGAGGGGGGGGGAATATGTCCGTTTAAAACTCTTGGTTACAGTGTAAACAGGTCTTATTGCTTGCTTTTTGCTTGCGATGTTCTTGTGCTCCCCAAGGGGTTGAGAACCGGTGAATTTTTATAAGGCTTTTTGGATCAGTATTAGATATAGATGATAGATTAGAGATATATAATTATATATATCCTTCCTTCTCCAGAAAAATATCCCCCTGTTCCCTTACCGCTCTATACTGCAGATCGACATGACAGTAGTATTCTTTTTATTCTGTCTTCCGCTGTGCCCTCCTCCTGCACCTCCTGTTTCGCCATTTATCACTGGCAAATGCTCTCTCTCTCTCTCTCCCTTTCTTACTCTCTTTTTTTTTTTTTTTTTTTTCCATAGCCACTCTGGTGACGCGACCCCCGTCGCCCCCCACACCCCCTCTTCACTCACCCTGCTCGGCGGCGTCCACTCCGCTCTACGGCCGTTTCTACCCTCACAATAATTGCTCTTTTTCTTGTTCTTAAAGCTCCTTTCTTCCCCTCTCTCCTCTCACTTTCGCGAGGCCGTCTCCTATGATTTTTTTTTTTTTGTCCATCGCTCTCACCCCTACAAAGTCGTTCTTCTGACTCTCTTCTCTCACTGCGAGTGCAGCCTCTAAATTGAAAAACAATGAGAGGCAGCACCAAAAAAAAGATTGGACGCATAGCGGGCTCAGTGGGGATGAACTTGTGTTGGGATGTTTCCCCTCACTAGTTGTGTGTCCTATTTGTCAGCTTAACACTTGTGGCCACGACAACGCCATCAGAAGGGAAACCTAGCAAAAAAAAACCCACCCAGAAGTTAGACCACACATTCAACGGCATAAGGGATGTCCCCTCGGCAATGTCTCTAATATTTTGTATTGGAAAGATGGGTCACATTTTTTTTTTTTTTGATCCGGCTCGATATGTTGTTCAATGTCCTTTTTGTGTGCAAGGGAGGACATGCAGCAACGGCACGCCCCACCTCTCTCACCCTTTGCCACCCCCCC
>JADBJO010025874.1:15000-23225 GCA_016801955.1 Conus betulinus | reverse complement strand
AAACAGTTGTTGACTGGGCTCGATCATATTTGCGGATCACTCAGAATGAGAAAAAGTTGCACAAAAAAATGTCTCCCTCCACCTTGACAGGATTACAACAACAAAAAGAAAAAAAGGAAAAAAAAAAAACAGAAAGAAAAAGCTGGAACAGATGATGTGGGTCAGTGGGGGGGGCAACGAGGAGAAGGGGAGGGAGAGGTGGAGGGGAGGGAGGTGAGGAGGAGGGTGGAGGGGGAAGGGGAAGAGGGCGAGGGAGAGGGAGGAGGGAAGAAGAGGGAATGTTATTCGGTCCCTCCTCACTCAGGCTCGTAAGGCAGAGGTGCGTATGTTATGAGCTCAGACTGGAAGTACAGGAACCATCAAGACGAATTTCAACCACGTCATGGATTGCATCTCAGCAATGAGTATTTACTCACAAGGCCCTAGCCAGTTCTGCGGATGCCTGTATGGGTTAGTGTGATCTAGTGTCGGCCCAGAGTGGAGCTCCATCGCACTCATTGACACATCATCTTCATCCTCCACGGATTCTCATCAGATAAAGTGAGTTTGCAAAGTGAGGTGATTGCAGGCGGAAATTCAAACCAATTTTGAAAGGGAATCATTAAAGACAATCCCTCAGGTAACAGGGACAAACAAGTGACAAGACAAAACACGAGGCGTTTGGACCTCATTCTTCAGGCAAGATCAACAACATAATGAAAACGAAGAACGAGCATTCACTTATCTTCTCATATTCGGTGTTTATCTGGCATGAAGAAGACCCAAGAAGTCGAAACCTGTCGTGTTTTATCTTGTCATTTGTTCGTACCTGTTAGCGGGGGTTGACTTTAGATTTAATTGCTTTCAAAATGTCTCTCCTCGAGTAAAGTTTCCAGTTCTGTGGCTCCCGTCTCCCTGCTCTCGTGGTGACCTCATTTTTTCCTTTCATGTCCTGTCCATATCCTTGTTGAGGTCATGGAAAGGGCCAGTATCCCCAGCATCTACACTCTCCTTCAGAAATCCCGAGCCAGATGGGCTGGCCACATCATCAGAATGCCAGATAGTCGACTGCCGAAACAACTACTGTAGGGAGAACTGAGTCAAGGCAAGTGCAAAGTTGGGGGGGGGGGGGGGGGGCAGAAGAAACGTTTCAATGACTGCCTCAAAGGGTCCCTCAAAGGCCTGGACATCAACTTCAACACCTGGGAGTCGCTTGCCCTGGACCGCCCAGCCTGGCGAAGCAGCATCACAAAGGGTGCATGTACATCAGAGAAGAGACGCACAGCTCAAGCTGAGAGAAAGCGAGCCGCGCGCAAGGCCAGAGCTACCTCCACCTCCACTGTAGCACCCACCCACATGTGTCCCACATGTGGGCGTTCCTTCCGGGCCCAGATCGCCCTCACCAGCCACCTGCGGACCCACACTCAGCAATCTTCCATCTGAGATTGAAGTCATGGTCATCTTCGAAATCGAAGGACGAAGGCGGGGATTTTTTTTTTTTTTTTTTTTTCCTAAGGCACAATTCCACCTCCTCATTTCTTTGGTGCTTCACACCGTCCTCTTCATCTGCAGAAAAAAACGGGAATAAAAACAAAGCAATTTCCGCCAACAGCTTTTTAAATCATTTTTTCCCCTCTCCAACCAGTCCCTTACACACCATGCATAGTCTGTATGTTCTCTTCCAAATGGACATAAGTGTTGCTGAATTTAGTGTTTTGGCGTTGGATACAACGTGTCTGGGTTTGTTAGTGTTCTAATGTGTGGTGTACTGGCCACTCTCACACTGATAATGTGTTGCTTATACAAAGAGAACGACATAAATGAAACAAAAAGACTCAATGCTTACCTTAATCATTTTCCATTCTTCCAATTTTCCCGAAGAGAGAGAGAGAGAGAGAGAGAGAGAGAGAGAGAGAGAGAGAGAGAGAAAAACAGATAGACAGACAGACAGAGGCAGCATCGTAGAGGCGTATGTAGAATGTGTTGCAAATCGTCTCACCAGTTGGCTGTTCCCCAGTAAGGCCAGCCTTACAGAGCCTACTACAGCTGGTTCCGGGACCAGGCATTTGTCATTAGTGTCAGTATGTGGCCTAGTCATGTTGTAGGATCAGCAGCCGGCATCACTGAACACGACCGAAGTGGCATGACAGCCGTGCAATGGCTTCCCTGGTGAGTGGCCTTGCGTCGACGTTAATATTGATCGTTCTGTTTGTTTGTGGTGTTGGTTGGTACTGATGCTGAGACTGGAGCAGTATGGATATGGTGGTGTGTGTGTGTGTGTGTGTGTGTGTGTGTGTGTGTGTGTGTGTGTGTGTGTGTGTGTGTCTGTCTGTCTGTCTGTGTGTCTGTGTGTGTGTCTGTGTGTGTGTCTGTGTCTGTGTGCATTTTATGGAGCGAGAGAGAGAGAGAGAGAGAGAGGGGGGGGGGTGAGCGCAGGGATGAGCGGCGTGGCAGTAATGCCAACTAAATAAAAGACGATGATGAGAGAGAAAAAAGAAATCCCCTCATTGTCTTCGGCCTCGTAACCCCAGGATACACCGTGCAAAGAAACGGCACCATACATTTCAGCCCAGGAGTCTGACGGCATTGTGTGACGGCACACTACAAACTTCATCATTAGGGCGATCAATTGTCATGCACCAGAGAACATGCGTTGAAAAAGACCTGTTCAGGGAAAAAAAAAAAAACACCTAAGGGGAAGATAACTTCTGTCTTTCCATCGCAGTTACTTTTTTTTTTTTTTTTTTTTTTTTTTTTTTTTTTTTTTTACAATTATGGATTGATCAAGACCATTACGCAAATTTGTGTTCGCGTCATTCGGTCAACAAAACGTCACATCAAAAACTAGCCATGCAGATCGATGCTGACAGTATAAGTGAAGTCGAGCTGTTTGTAAAACACAATGTTTGCATTACATGCGCATCGTTTCACATCGGCAATTTTCTCCGTCTGGTTGAACTGTTAAGCTAACATGAGGGTGAAACAGACCTGTCATGGTTTAAAAAGAAAGAAAGAAAGAAAAGAAAGAGAAAAACTAAGAGAAAATGACCCCGTGTTTTCAACTGTAAATAAATTACCCTTTTCTCGGTTTATGGGCTTAGCAAACAGAATCAGTAAGTCAACTGTTTGATTTGAAGAGCACGTGAAGGCAACGGATCAAGGATATCCACTCTCTGCAGTCTAAGTGCATCGTTTCACACCAATGTTTTGGCCTGTTCGCCCTGATCGTTCTGTTAAGATGAGTGGCAGGGTTGAATTGCTTTGGGAGTTGCCCACCAGTGCCATCCATTTTGTCCGGTGAATGCGGCGGGGTCACTCTAGCAGAACGTGAGCTCTATCACTGATTACCTCCCTTTTGCAGATTCCCGAACACCGTCTATCCATGGGTCTTTGTCTCCTGCTCTTACGGCGATCTCAGTTTCGATGTCTGCTGGAAGCTCTTGTGAAAAGCTTTATGGCTGACTAAAAATCCGTCGTTGGAACGTAATGATATCCTCTGTGTGGCAGGTGGCCCATTTAAAATCCCATCACACCAGCTTTCGGAAAAGAAAACCAGTTTGGCCGTTGGTATGGATGACATGTTACACATCGCATGCACTCTGCGTGAGAACTGGAAGGAAGGAAGGAAACTGAGTGAACGATATTGACTGGATGATAACATGGGAAACGACTGAATGAAGCACCAGCTGGCAGCTCTTCAGTCGGCACTACCCAGGTAGGCAGCCCATTATGTAAACGAGTGTTGATTGTAAAGCGCGTAGAGCTTGGTCTCTAGCCGAGGATAGGCACTATATTAGTATTCATGACAATAATAATAATGATTTCACTCATTTTGCCTCTCCGACTGAGCTCTGGTTGTTGTCAGTGTATAAGAGGTGGTATCGGGGGCTGGAATAGCTCAGTGGTAGAGCGCCGGACTCGTAATCCAAGGGTTGCGGGTTCGAATATCCGCCGGGCCGTTTCGGTGCAGGGGGATCTTTCCTTCGGAGTTAACATTGGTTCTGACTCCATTTCCATATAGTCCTTCGAATGAGACTATCAACCGAGGTTCCGTGTGTGAACGCCCGCATACATCTTGCACACACGTAAAATCCCATCACCAACTTTCGGAAGAGAAGGCCAGTTTGGCCGTTGGTATGGATGACACGTTAACACATAGCATGCACTTTCCCCGAAACTGGAGTATGGCTGCCTTAATGGCGGGATAAAAAAAAAACGGTCATACACACAAAAAACTCCACTCCCTAAACAGGGGGTGACCGCAGGAGTATCAGCCTGCGTACGCAGAAGAAGAAGAGGTGGCATCCTGCAGACTGCGGATCCAAGCAATGTGCCCAGCCACACCGTCAGTCATTCAGCGGTGCAGGGTCTTCTCTGGCGAGTCTCCTCAAGGTGACCTGACACTGACATTGCCCTTGCGGATGACTGCTGGATGGTGTGGAAACTGTGAGAGAATGGACGACAGTGAATATAACAGACGTGGGGGGGGGAGGGGGGGGGGGGAGATACCCCAAAATGACATTGTAAACTATTGAATCGGGGTCTTTTTTTTAAACGCAATCGACTAGTTTGACTGAAAATTTACAACCACTGAAACTTTACAATGTGTTGAATACAACTCTTTTTTTTTAATTTTTCTTTAATCTCGGTGAATATTTCTTGGGACTCATCTGACTGGCCTGTTTGTATGTGACATACAAAAACTAAACTCAAGTGCAGGAATGAATTCAACTATCTAATGAACAAATAAATGAACAGTTCAAAACTGCCCGGGCTAAAGGTCACAATTTCAAAAGGAAATAATCTATCTCATGATAATGATTTTTTTACTATTGCGAACTGATCATTCAACCTGCTGCAAGTGCTTTACAATAATGTTTCCCTTTTAAACATCTCTCTCAATCTCACAAGCTCCAATTCACTCCCCCCCCCCCCCCCCCCCCTTCCCCTCCTATTCCCCTCTCCACCCTTACCGATCCGACCTTCCTACACGCTTTTCTATATGGACTGCAATATGAGAAACTGCTGGATTATTTGACTACAATGTACACCGATATTTTTTTTTTTTTTCGAAAGGATCGATTGTTTGAGCCTTGATTAATAGGATTCTTTCCTCAAAAAAAAGTTTGTTGCGCTAAACAATAGATGTTTATTATTATTACTATTGTTATTGTTATTATCATTATTATCATTGTTACATAATTGTTATTATTATTATTACATTATTATTATTACTATTGTTGTTGTTATTTGGTTGCTGCTATTTGTTGTAGTAGTAGTAGTAGTAATAGTGGTGGTGGTGGTGGTGGGTGGTGGTGGTGGTGGTAGTAGTAGTAGTAGTAGTAGTAGTAGTATTGTCGTTGTTGTTGTTGTTGTTAAGGGTGGTGGGTGGTGATGCTGGTGGTGGTTTGACATCAATTATTTCCCTGTGTGATTTTGACCTTCGTTTGAGGTAATTTTGAATGGTTCAGCACATTTGTGTGTGCGTGTGTGTGAGTGCGTGCGTGCGCGCGTGCATGCGTGCATGAGTGTGTGTGTGTATGCACGCGTGCGTGCGAGTGTGTGTATGTGTGTATGTGTGTGTGTGTACGTGCGCGCGCGCGTGTGTGTGCATGCGAGTGTGTGTATGTGTGTGTACGGACATGCGTGCGTGCGTGCGTGCGTGCGTGCGTGCGTGAGTGCGTGCGTGTGTGTGTGGTGTGTGTGTGTGTGGTGTGTGTGTGTGTGTGTGTGTGTGTGTGTGTGTGTGTGTTTGTGTGAACTGTCACGGTGTTTTAAAATTGATTTTTAAAAGGCAAGTGAATCACTGAGTTTTGTGTTGTTGTTGTTGTTGTTGTTTGTTTTCTTTGTTTGTTTTGTTCGTTTTTTGTTTCGTTTTTATGATTCATGGCTACCCGTCCAGTCTCTGGCAACGGAATCAAAGTACTTAACAGGAGAGATGTGTCACCGAGCATTCAGTAATTTCTCAAGAGAGCCAGAATAGTTCAGTTGGTAGAGCGCCGGACTCGTAATCTTAATGATCCTGGGGTTGCGGGTTCGAATCTCAGCCGGGCCGTTTCGGTACAGGGGGATTTTTCCCTCGGAGTTAACATTGGTTCTGACTCCATTTCCCATACAGCCCTTCGAATGAGACTATAAACCGAGGTTCCGTGTGTGAACGCACGCATAACATCTTGCACACACGTCAAATCCCATCACCAACTTTCGGAAGAGTAGGCCAGTTTGGCCGGTGGTATGGATGACACGTTACACACAACATCCACCCTGCGTGAGAAATGGAAAGAATGAAAGAAATAAGGAAATTGAGTGAACGATAGTGAACGATACTGACTGGATGACACGGAAACGGCTGTATGAAGCGCCAGGTGGCAGCTCTTCAGTTGGCACTACCCAGGTAGGCAGCCCGTTTGTGTAAACGAGTGTTGATTGTAAAGCGCTTAGAGCTTGGTCTCTAGCCGAGAATAGGCGCTATATAAGCATTCATTATTATCATTAAGAATTGATGACATCCAGAAAAACGCAGAAGAACGCATGTAAATACAGGAATCGAACAGAACTGGTGATGACCCACGATTTAGACATACATAAATATCAAATTGAGGATTTGTAATTGCTGATTATAAATAGGCTAGCTGTCTATCCCTATTCATAGATAACGTCTGGTTAGGCTTGACAACCCTCACACACACACACACACACACACACACACACACACACACACACACACACACACACACACACACACACACACACACACACACATACACACACACACGCATGCACACACGCACACGTACACACACATGCGCGCGCACACACACACACGCACGCACGCACGCACGCACGCACGCACGCACGCAACACACACACACACACACACACACACACACACACATACGCGTGCGCGCGCGCGCGCGCGCGCGCGTATCTGAAGACATAAGCTGTAAGGGTAAATATTTGTTTGACACCGAACACCCGTCTATGGTCACTGGCGTGGGAAAACGCAGCCAACTGAATCGGTGCTCACTCACCTGCGAGTCAAAACCGATACAGTCCACGGTCAACTTACTGGCTGAGGTCAGTTGACATAATCCGTGGTCAGGTTGTGTTGTACATAATCATCTTATTGTCTGCAATCAGCTTAGACAGTCTGCGATCAGTCTGTTTGTCCATAGTCAGCTTATGTAGTCTGTGGCAACTTGATCGTCTGGTGTCAGTTCATGTGTAGTCTGTGGCAGGTTGATCGTCTGGTGTCAGCTTGAAGTGTGTAGTCGATTTATATAGTCCTTGGTCAGGGTATTCATTCTATGGTCAGCTAATTCACTTCATGGTCAGCTCATATAGTCCGTGGTCAGTGTATTCATTCTATGGTCAGCTAATTTAGTTCATGGTCAGCTCATATAGTCCGTGGTCAGTGTGTTCATTCTATGGTCAGCTAATTAGATTGTAGTTCATGGTCAGCCCATATAGTCCGTAGTCAGTGTATTTATTCTATGGTCAGCTAATTTAGTTCATGGTCAGCTCATATAGTCCGTGGTCAGTGTGTTCATTCTATGGTCAGCTAATTTAATTCATGGTCAGCTCATATAGTCCGTGGTCAGCTAATATAGTCTGGGGTCAACTTATATAGTCTGGGGTCACCTAATATAGTCCGTGGTCAGCTAATATAGTCTGGGGTCAGCTAATTTAGTCCGTGGTCAGCTAATATAGTCTGGGGTCACCTAATACAGTCCGTGGTCAGCTAATATAGTCCGCGGTCAGCTATTATAGTCCGTGGTCAGCTGATATAGTCTGGGGTCAGCTAGTATAGTCTGTGGTCAGCTAATATAGTCTGTGGTCAGCTTAAATATAGTCTATTGTCAACTAACATAGTACGTGATCAGCTCGTATAGTGAGTTTTCAGCTTACATAGCGAATACTTAGCTTATATAGTCCTGGTAAGTAAGCTTATATAGTCTGTGGTCAGTTTATAGAGTCTCTAGTCAGCTTATATAGTCTCTAGTCAGCTTATGTAGTCCGTGGTCAGCTTATATAGTCTGTGGTCAGTTTACAGAGTCTTTGTTCAGCTTATGTAGTCTGTGGTCAGCTTATAATTATAGTCCGTGGTCAGCTTGTGTGACACTGAGGTCACTGGCTAGCCATCGTATAGTTGGTAGTGTCCTCGGTCTGTTTGTATAGTCGGTCGTCGTGACATCGTGTGCGTGGCATCTTCTCCGCACAGTCTGAGGACGAAACTCCAGCCAGGG
>JADBJO010025874.1:7500-10000 GCA_016801955.1 Conus betulinus | reverse complement strand
GATATAGGAAGCCGCAGGAAGAAAGTAGGTTCCTAGCGGTCAGCCGTCGATCGGTCGGTCAGTCACTGAACAGGGGGGTCAGATGTAGTAGTGGTCAGCGCTCACGCCACACGAGGACTTCACCGTCGCTGTTGTTTTTTTGCACGCTCGCAGCTCGAGTACCTTCCCTTGGTCAGGATTGAAGGACTTAGTTTGAAAGGGTCTCGCTCGTTTGGGTGAGACGCTGGAGGGGCGCGGGGGAGAGAGAGAGAGAGAGCGAGCGAGAGAGGGAGAGAGCCGAGAGAGAGGAGAGAGAGAGAGAGAGAGAGCGAGAGCGAGAGAGAGAGTTGTGTGTGTGTGTGTGTGTGATTGTGTGCGTGGGTGCGTGGATGTGTGTGGTGTGTGTGTGTGTGTGTGTGTGTGTGTGTGTGTGTGTGTGTGTGTGTGTGGTGTGTGTGTGTGTGTGTGTGTGTGTGTGTGTGAAGTGAACAGTTTCCACCTTGATTATTGTCGGTTGAGGTATCGGATGATTGCACGCATGTTTATAAAATGTTCCTTATTCGTAGAGGTGTTTCATTCCTCTGCAGCTATAAAAATCTGACTTCCTAGCCACCCCCATATCCCTGTCCCCTTATACAAGACAGACAGACAGACAGACAGATATTCAGATGCGGATTCAGATAATTTACTCATAATAAGGCTGTGAAGATTCTTTATTTACGAGGATAATAGATAAGCACTGACGTGCTTTTTTACATCCAGTCCTCGCCCTGAGTAGGGACTACAACATGCAGTGAAATGAAATAATGTAAGAAAACAAACAAGCAAACAAAGCGGTCATGCACTCATGCAAATGAAAATAGAAGAGAAATGAAGAGAGAAGACTACAAGAGAAGAAGAAGAAAAGAAGAACCACGAAGAGAGAAGAAGAAGAAGGAAGAAAAGAAAGAAGAAGAAGAAAAAGAAAAACAGAAAATAAAGAATGTAGAAATAACAATAATGAAGAGGAAGGAGAGAGTGGGGGGTAGGGGGGTGGGTGTGGGGAACATATATAAAATTGTCACTGGAGGGAGAGAGAGAGAGAGAGAGAGAGAGAGAGAGAGATAGGAGAGAGAGAGAGAGATAGAGGTACCAATAACAAAATGTTTGCCTCTCTTTTTCCCATAAAAAAATGTATATACAGTACCTTTATCTTGTTCAGTCACACACACACACACCACACACACACACACACAACACACACACCACACACACACACACACACACAACACACACATACACACACACACATCACATACACACACACGCACGCACACCCACACAACACACACCACACACACCACACACACACACACACACACACAATCGAGTTGAATGTCCTGACCTTTACTGCTCCGGCAACAAAGTCGCTTTCCATCAACCAATTCTATCTTTCTTCTTCTGCCTCTGAAATGTTATATCGCCCTATAAAAGAAATGTTGTTTCTGCCCCAAAGAGAAAGAATTATAGTGTTCGGTTCAAAATGTGTGCCCGTCATTTCTACAAATTATAGGGTTATCTTAAACGCGTACAAAAATGACCTCCAATTGTCAAAATGATGTTGTCTGCGCAAGACAATCTTGTATTTACAATGATGATGGTGGTGGTGGTGGAGGTGGGTGGCGGTGGAGGTGGTGGTGGTGGTGGTGTTAGAAATATTTGTGTCTGGTACAAACTGTTTGTTTTGTTTCTATAAATTACGGGATAACTTAACACGTTCTAAAATGCGACCCTCGCCAACTAATATAATAATAGCGGTCTCTACCCAAAAGAACCCTCGTGTTTCCAGGGCAGGAGATGAGAGAGAGAGAGAGGGGGGGGGGGGGGGGGGGGGGGGCGGAATGACGAAGATGACGATGATGATGAAGATGATGATGATGATGATGATGATGATGATGATGATGATGATGAGATGTAGTAGTAGTAGTATAGTAGTAGTAGCAGCAGCAGCAGCAGCAGCAGCAGCAGCAGCAGTAGCAGCAGTAATTGTTGTTGTTGTTGTCGTCGCACAGTAGGAGAAGTAGTAGTAGTAACAGTTGCAATTGTAGTAGTAGTAGTAGTAGTAGTAGTAGTAGTAGCAGCAGCAGCAGCAACAACAACAACAAACAACACCACACAGCAGCAGCAACAGCAGCAGTAGTAGTAGTAGTAGTAGTAGTAGTAGTAGTAGTAGTAGTAGTAGTAGTAGTAGTAGTAGTAGCAGTAGCAGTAGTAGTAGTAGTAGTAGTTGCAGTAGTAGTAGTGGTGGTGGTGGTGGTGGTGGTGATGGTGGTAGTAGTAGCAGTAGTAGTAGCAGTAATAGCTCTACCAACAACAGCAGCAGCAGTATTCAGCAGTAAATAGTAGTAATGATGTACTGTACTTGTTTTGTACGAAAATGATCCCCACAGTACGCTCACCTTACCCTCAACAAAGCAAAGTGTGTGGCTGAGCCCCCTACGCACCAACCCTGCGTGCCCGGTGAAACGGCTGTTGGTGCCTC
>JADBJO010025873.1:10000-23225 GCA_016801955.1 Conus betulinus | reverse complement strand
TGAGGAACTTGATGGCTTTGGTGATCTCTGTCTTGGTTGGGGGGTTGGTATTGATATCAAGAAGCTCGGTTGGTGGTGGGATGTCAGACGGTGCGGGTCTGTTGAGTATTTCCCTTGAAATGCTCAGCCCATCTTGCTCTCTGGTTTTCTTTGCCTGAGATGGCATTTCGTTCTTGTCCTTGACTGGGCGACTGGGATTTCTGGTCTTACCAGAGAATGTTCTGGTGATTTCGTGTAGTCTCTTCATGTTTCTTTAGCCCGCTGCAGTCTCTGCTTCTTCAGTCATCTCCTCGATGAAGTTTCTCTTGTCTTTTCTTGCACTTCTTTTCACTTGTCGGTTTACCTCTCCCAGTAGTGTGTGCTTGTAGTTCTTGCTTCTCTTCTTGATCTTGTGTCTGGTTGATCTTGTCTTTCAGATGTTTTCTGTCTGCGATCAGTGTCCATGTCTCCGTTGTTCATGTTTCCATTTTTTATGTTTCCTTGTCTTCTTCCCTAGGAATGTTCTGCATGTTGTCTTCCAGACCTCTCGCAGATTGTGCCATTGCTCTTCTACTGTTTTCCTCTGGCAGTGGGGAAAGCGCACTGAACTTGTTCCTAAGCTGTACCTTGAATTCTTCTGCTTTTTCCATCTCTTTTAGGCTGTGTACATTAAACTTGTACGATGGTCTTCCTGCCTGGTCAGTGTAGGCTTTCAGTTTGGTCTTGAGTACTGCCACAACCGGATGGTGATCTGATGCTGCGTCCGCTCCACGCCGCGCCCTGACGTCATGCAGGCTCCGCCTCCACTTTCTGCCGATGGTAATGTTGTCAATCGGGTTTTCGGGTCTTGCCGTCTGGGGAAATCCATGTGGTCTTGTGAATGGTCTTATGGGGAAGTAGAGTGCCTCCGATCACCAGGTCGTTGAAGGTACAGAACTCTGTGAAGAGGTCTCCATTGTCATTCTGCTCTCCAACACCGTGTCTACCCATGATGAGTTCTCTGTCTGTGTTGTCTGATCCCACTTTTGCATTCAGGTCTCCCATGAGGATCTTCAAGCCTGTCCTTGGTGTTTTGTCCAGGGTTGCTTGGATTTGCTCATAGAAGTCTTCTTTGACCTCTATATCTGCCGTGTTTGTAGGAGCGTAGCACTGTAGGATTGTGACTTTCCTGCCCTTTGAGTTGAATCTTGCAGTGAGGATCCTTGGTGACACAGATTCCCAGGACAGCAGTGCTTGCGTTGCCTCGGGTGTCAACATCAACGCTACTCCGTGCATGTGTGGCTGGCCTTCTTCCTGTCCAGAGTAGATGATGGTGTCTCCGCTCGTAAGTCTTGTCTGTCCTGTTCCTGTCCATCATGTCTCGCACAGGCATGGTATCTTCAGATTGTATCTATGCATCTCTCTACTCACTTAAGCACTTTTTCCGGTCTCATACAGGGTTCTGATGTTCCAAGTCCCTATCCTGGTCTTGGTTTTGGTCGTCAGAAGAGTAGTCGGCGCACTGGCTTCCGGAAGGCTTTCACCAGCTCGCGTCATGGGCTCTACCAGTGAAGGCTCTTCCTCAACCATGTTGTTTTCAGATATTGTCGTTGCGGTTTCTGTAACAGGCTGGTTTTTACAGGATCGAGTTGTTAGCCCAATTCAACCCCCAACCTGGAGGGTCAGTGAGTGTTATTCGTCTGGCCTCTACCCTTTGACCTGTCTGGCTTGGGTGTCCCTACCAGGAGGCGGATCTCATGCCAGCATAGCTCTCATGGTCGTAAAGACACGCAAGCCCCTCAACCACAACAAGGTTGCACTCTCTGAGTAATCAGCCTTTGATTAATTTTCTTTACGCGTTTATACCTTAACTGTGTTCGTGTAATTGATTTTTAGTTTTCAGTTCCGAGATTTACTCCATTTGTAGATGACGTGAAACCCTTGTTATTCTAGCCGCTATCGTTGTGACAGTGATTGGCATGTCTATTCGTCTAGCACAGCGAAATTCATTTTTGGTTTAGGTGTCTTTATTCTATATGTCCTAAATAGCAAACTACTCAATCTGTGGGTGTGACAAACCTTGTATATAAGGACCGCTGATAAAAGAAAATGAAAAGAATGTTAAAGGCAAAATCCGTGTTTATGACGCAAATAAAAACGACACAATGGCTGATGTATTTTAAGAGAACCTGGGCAAGGTACACATGTGTACAATTTTATCTTTCAGTCCTGCGTGCATATTTATGAAGCTCATTTAAACAAAATAATAAACAAACACGCAACAAAAGGTCGACAAGAAATAAATTCAAACAGCTGGATAGTGTTGTTTGTAAAAAGAGCTGTGCACAGTACATATTTGATAACTCCATCTTTCAGTAGTGACGCACTGTCAAGAGATTTTTTGTGTTTGATATACGTGTAATCCTACTCTAGTGGATGTTGGCCTTCAAAGGAAATCTCTCTCTCTCTCTCTCTCTCTCCCTCTCTCTCTCTCTCTAGTGAACACACGCACATTCCACACACACCACAACACTCCCGCCACCCCCACGCACACACATTCCTCTCTCTCTCTCTCTCTCTCTGAACACACACACACACACACACACACACACACACACGAGCATGCACACAGGAAGATAACTCTCTCTCTCTCTCTCTCTCTCTCTCTCTCTCTCTCTCTCTCTCTCTCTCTCTCTCTCTCTCTCTCATTTTGCATGTGACTTGTTGTTCCATGCTTCGCATATTGTGAGACATCTTACTACTCCATATTGAGAAAGTCAAGCTTAAAAAGATGCATGTCTGCTGTTTTCCACTGCTGGCTGCTTGACCCACTGTGCAGACATGACTAGTGTTTGCCCACTCCTCGAAAATTCGACATTACGGAGACTGCTTTCCGTGTAAACTAAGGTATCAGATAAACCCCACCATAACTGAATGAAATCAAGATGTCGGAATACGGTCCGGAATGGAAGTCGGATGAGGATGTGTGGGATGATTTATACCGACCATTTGAAATCACCGCAGAGATTATCTGGAAAGTTGGGTTACCTGTTGTGTTGTCTCTTGGACTCTTTGGAAATTTTATGATTATTTTAATTATGCATCGGCTCACGACATCCAGTCTAAATGTTTTGCTCCAAGTTCTAGCTTGGTCTGACCAGTTATACTTGATAGTAAACCCATTTACGACATGGGCCTGAACAATGAATTCGATGTCCCGGACATTGAAGACCAGGGTTCCTGGCCGTGTAAAGTGTATCATTTCATGGAAAACACCATTGGAGTTTTGTCTCCATGGGTGCTTGTGGCTCTCACTATGCAAGAGCAGCTTCTGTGTTGTGGCCACATCGTGTCAGTGCTGTGTGGACGAAGACAAAGTCACAAGCTCTTGCTGGTTTATTGATCGTCGTTATCTCTCTGATCCACTGTCACATTCCCTATGGATTTAATTTTGATATAGAGCAGCATGATTGTAGTCCGTCTTTATCAGAAACATACCTATGGTTTTTCCATATTGTTTGGCCTCGGGTAGACTTGATTTTACGTTCTTTTTTACCTTTTACCTTGATAGTCATCAGCAACAGTGTTCTACTGCGGAAACTGGTCAATTCTGTCAGTCCCAACGGCCGTCTTCCTCTCCAACAAACCACTCAGGAATCCAGACAAGAGAAGGTGTCTTCATTGACAGTGACCTTGATCCTATAAGTGCTGCATTTTTTATCTTGACAGTACCAAGAACAGTATATAATGTCACATATTCATATATTGATTTTGACGACCCGATTCTTAGCGGAAAATATAACATTTTTGAAGCGGTCAGCTCCATCATGTTGACATCTAACAGTGCTATCAATTTTTATTTGTATTGCCTGTCTGGTAGAAAGCTGAGAACTCAGTTTTGGAATCTAATTATATAATTTTAGCCTTTTTTCATTTCAATACAGAAAGTCTGTTCTGAGGATTGATTACAATGATATTGTATCTATGTTGATAAAATAATGGCACCAATGCACTCACCTGATGTAGAACATCGATTTTGCTTAGATTTCTTGTAATAGAATTGTCAGACTCTCGCTTACGCAATGTTGACAAACAACCACACAAACAAAAGAAAAGACAGTCCCATCTTTAGATAAACAACTAAACTTTTTCACACTATTTGCGCTCAAATTGTTTCTAATTTGTTTTACAAAATTAATTAGACATAATAATCCATATGTCATGAAACACGTTCAGCATCATTTTGAATACACTATGAATTAGAAAACACAAAATTCCACTGATGACGCGTAGATAATAGCCATTCACGCGTACAATATCAAACATATAGCACTGCTTTTCGAACTGAAAAGTCCATGATGCGGTTGTTCCGAAAACGTCACGTTTCGTTAAGAAGAATCGCAGATGTCACTGAATAGTCCATGGAAAGAAAGGTAATTCACATACACACAAAAAGAGATCGCAGGTTGGTTCTTGTCCGTCCATAGTCAACACAGAAGTGTGTGTGTGTGTGTGTGTGTGTGTGTGTGTGCGTGTGTGTGTGTGTGTGTGTGTGTGTGTGTGTGTGTCCAAGAGGAATCTTGCAAACTTGTTCTCAGACGATGACTAAGCACCCACATTGATCTGTCCAATTATGTACCTTGCATACCTTTGAAGTCCACAAATGTTGATGATACACTCACATGAAACGCCAGAGTTCTGTTGCTTAGCACCAGCAGTCATATGTTTGAGAACTTCACAAGGTGTAGAAGGCCATCCTTCTCTTGAAGATGAAGTGTTCCGGGTCCAGTACAGCTGGTCCTCGGCAAGTCAGGCAGCAGACCTTCTACAAGCTGAATTATACGCGTACATACATACAGAGGAAAAGACATGGAAGAATGATCAAAACCAAATATATAAGCAAACCTGAACCGAATACATTAAAATCGCACACACGCGCTCGCGCGTGCTCACAAACACACACACACACACACACACACACACACACACACACACACGCACACACACGCACACATGCACACACACATGCACACACACACACGCACACGCACACACACACACACACACACACACACACATTTGATTGGCTGGAAGAAAATCTCTTTCCTTTTTAATTCTCTTCTCTTTTACGCTCATACTGATTTGAAACCTCGATAGTGTTATCGTTTTCATGGTTGATCGATGGTTCGTAACAGGCTCATTGTGCTAGGAAAGTACTATATTTCATGTATATTAGTGCTGTTTGTTTCTCCCATATGTACTGATTCTCAGTATGTGAAGGAACATTCCAACATTTGGATGGATATTCATTTTAGATCTGTACCGAAAAAATTTGGCCGCAAAAATATCATACCAAAAACCACATCTGTTTCATAGCAATGGAAACATAAAAAAAACTAGGCTCTTTTTCTAGTTTTCAAGTTATTTTTGTCGTCACACTTTCTGCTTTTGTTTTCTTATTTTTCTGCACCATTGAACAATATTGCACTACCAAAATAGATGAAGAGTTGTTTCCTTTTCGATTTAATAAAAATTGCTTTTTTTCAGCATTACCCCTTACCAGTCTCCATGTTTTAACACTGCATTCTTTGCTGTTGTTATACAAATTATTCTATTCTGGAACCATTCTAATTTCACTTCCTTTATTTTAGTCATTATATAGAAGATTGTCTTCCAATTCAGAGTAGTTGTAATCTTATAATTCAATTTGATACAAAAGGTTGGTTCCCATTTTCCCCAAGCATTTTGTTCCCTTTTGAACTGAGAAAATTGTCTGTATCGCTTACTGTTTCCTCTGGCCTAACAGATTCAACTTCATTATTTGTTGTTCTGCATGTCTTCTTTGGTGGTATACACCCCTGGTATTAAGAACATTTATAGTAATATCATTTTTAGTTGTTGTTTTTAAGTCTTTGAAAGAAAGAAAATCGCCATTTTCTTTTAAAGAAAACGATGCAAAAAAACATCTATGCCTTTGTCGATCCAATGCTTGTAAATTATGTGATATTATCATAACAGGAGATCGGTTCTGCCAGTCTTATTCGTGTTCGTGTGAAAGAGATGCATAAGCTTTCTGTGAATACTATCAAAATTTATTTACTGTGGTTCTGACTGGCAAAGATGTTTCATACATTTCTATATTTTTTTATAACAGGGACCATTTTGTAATAATATTTTCAACTAATGTTGCTTGTGTTCAGGTTGCGTATCCAAGTTAATTTGAGACTTGTAATAACTGTTTTCCATCAGGTAAATCAAGTCCTCCCTTTTTCACATTTGAGTGACAGTTTTCTGAACGAATCTCTCTTGTTCTTTTCCCACATGAATCTGAAGCACATGCTCGCTCATAAATGTATCTGGTGGATTGAGTCACAGCATCAGCAAGTGATTTATCTTATGTAAAATGAGAAATTTCAAAGCTGCTACTCTTCGTAAGAGGGCAATCAACCTCTTGATCCAGATCCTAAAAAGAATTGTGATCTCTGGTAATTAATCATGATAATCAATTTTATTACACTTATCTAAATCTACATAAACCACACTCCAAGTATTTTAGATTTTGATGGATTGCATCTTATCTTTGAGTTGGATAGGAATTTGACTGAAGACCTTTTACTACCTAACCATGTGGCCAAGGTTTTGCCATCGTTCTTGAACACACCAGAAGTTCTACTATTGATTAAGGCTTTGAATTAGTTGGCATGACCCTCTGCCATCATCTGTGTTCTTCCTTCAAGCTGGACTATTTCATGTCCTTCATTATTAACCGAAACACATTTGATTAAGGTATGTTATGTTATCATGGTTCCCAGTATGTCTGCATACACAAAGAACAGATAGGGAAAAACAGGGGTCACCCTTTAATGTTGGTAACGTCTTTCGCTCTTAAACCATAAAGACAAAATTGTCCATTTATGGTGACAGTAGATCTAATATTTTCGAAAAAGACACAGATCAATCAAAACAGTGTTGGTCCAAATCCAAACGCTTTACGTACTTTCATTATAAAACTCCAACGTGTGCAGAATCGAAATCAACACAAATCAGTAGTCCATGTTTCTTGTTACAGTTTAAACAATGAATCAAATCGTAGACGAATCTTACATTGTCACTTCTGTACCTGTCTCCAAAAACCTGTCTGATTTGATGTATGAAATGCAAGAGAACATATTTCAGTCTATTGCATCAATATAATGATGATGATCCCATTTTAAGCACACTGATGGATAACGATGTATATTCTTTCAGTTTATCTCATCAAAGTAAGCAAATTAATATATTTTTTTAGTTGCAGAGAGAGTTTTCCATGCCTAGAACCAACGTTCAAATGACTACACAATAAATTCACTCTTTGATTTTTGAAAAAAAAAAATTCAATTATATAATCCATCTGATCCTGGACTTTTATTGGTTTCCAAGTTTTACTAGGCATATAGTGCTTCACCCAGTCTAATTTCTCCCACTGTGCCGACAGCTTCTTCCTTGGATATACTTGGAATTGCTTCATTCATATCACCTGAAAATTTCAGTTTTCAATCATTTTTCATTTGTATAAAATTTCAGAAAACATTTTACCCCGTGCTTATTTTTGTCTGGCTGTCTCTTTTTTTTTTTATTATTCCCATCATCTTTTATCACCTTTTTACGTATTTGCTGATTTAATGTATAGTTTTTAAGATTAAGAGACCTTTTTGACAGTCTTTCTCCTTCCTCAACCCACCTTGCTCTGGAGTGTACACCAACTGTCTCGATGTCCTTACTCCTGATTTCTACTAATTCGGTTTCATACTTTGCTATGTTTTTGGTTGTCCTTATCATTTTCATTCTGTGTCTTCTCTAGCTCTCCAGTTGCTGTTGCCGATGGCTGCTTTTTTTTCGTATTCCAAGGATTTTTTCTTAGTAGTAGAATGAACTTTGATTTTTGTTTGTGTGCTTGTTTATTTTTGTTTGTTTGTTTGTTTGTTTGTTTGTTTGTTTGTTTGTTTGTATATCACCTTCATTGATATCACATCTAGAAATAAACGATCACTTAATGTTAATTGGATTTGACTTCTTTGAAAATTTCTTATTTCATCTATCTCATATACTGTTATTGATCCTTGTCAATCTCTTCGTGTATATCCTTTAGGTATGTGGGATATTTCAATAAGGAATTATTAAACTTCCAAAAGTTATTTCACTTTTTAAAATGATAATTCTAATACAATCATCGAGTGATCTGTCCTATATTCCAGATGATTGTCAGCTTCTTCTACAACAAATTTAGGCATTTTCCAATTAAGGCATCGTTTTCTGAGATCAGAAAAATGTTATGTGGGTTTTGCTGAAAAATGTTTAAACCTGGTCAAGTACGTCGTCTTCGTTCTGTATTCAGTTCCCACCAACTATCTGTCAACTCTGAATTTGACGTCATACCTTCAACCTGACCCCTTCCTTCGGATTTTGTTTATGTTTATAATTACAGTAATCCAGGTGAGGGTCACGAATCAAGTTCCAACCTCCTCCAATGACTTTGTTTGCAAATCTTATTTCATTTAGACATTTTCCAATTATTCGTTAAGTTCTGGATTCTCCCTATTTGTGCTATATGTATATATATATATATATATATATATATATATATATATATATATATATACAGAGAGAGAGAGAGTGAGAGAGAGAGAGAGAGAGAGAGTTTCTAAACGAAAACACTGAGGGCGGAAAAATGAAAAAATTTCGACAGAGAAGGATTAGTTACCGCCAAGGACACAGACAAACAAAGTACAGGACAAAACAATGCATTTCGGGCCCCTTGGGTCTTCTTTAGGCAAAGACAAATAACATTTAGGACAGTGAAAATGAAGAACGAGAAACCACTTATCTTCACATATTGGGCGCAAAATCAAAATGGCCTAACTATAATGATCTGTGTTCGAATCCTTGTAGTGGTGATGTTATTATGTGTGATATACACAAGGTCACAGGTAAAAATGATTCGTGTTTGAGCCGCTGTAGTGATGTTACTGTGTGTGGTATTCACAAAGTCACAGGCAATAATGATTCGTGTTCAAACCCCTGTAGTGGTGATGCTACTGTGTGTAGTATACACAAGGTCACATGTAATAATGAATCGTGTTCGAAGCCCTGCAGTGGTGATGTTACAATACGTGGTACTAACAAGGTCATAGGTAGTAATGATTCGTGTTCGAACCCCTTTGGCGACATTATTATTAGCTTTGATACTGACATGGTTTCAGGTTATAATGATGATGTACGTTCGAATTCTTTCATCGAGGTTATTACGGTAAATGATGCAGATATGGTGTCAGATTATTACACTGGTGTTCGAACCGCGATATAGATTTTTTTTTTTAATTGTTGTAATACTAATATGGCTGCAGATTATACTGATTGGTGTTCGAACCCCTGCAATTTTACCGTTTCTGAGTGTGATGATGATATGATTTCAGGTTATAATGATTTGTGTTCAAAGCCTTGTAGCGCTCTTGTTACTGTGTGTGATACTGACAATTTTTCCCATGAAAATGACTGACCTTCGTATCCCCGCAGCAAAATTCACACTGTGTGTGATACTAAGATAGTTTCAGTGATACGTGTTTGAATCCCAGTAGCAATGTTATTTCTGCGTGCAATATTGATATGCTTTCAGCTAGTCATGATTTGCCTTAATTTCATGTTCCCAGTTTCTCCATCTTTAACCTTCCCCCCCCCCCCCCCCCCCCCACCCTTAAGTCCAAATCTTTGCCAAGTCATTATTATGAAGACGGTTGAGTTGTTGGCCTACGCTTGTTTTTTCCCCCCACTATTAGATTGTTCGTCTTTGTATTTGTCTGACTTTAGTCAAATTTAAAAGGCTGTGCCAGTCTTGAATAAAAGTTGCTGTGTGTTAGGTTTCCTTATGGGAGCAAAAGTTACCCTACTTGTTACTGTTTACTCTTCCCTGCCTCACTTCTTTCTCAATTTCGTTTCGATTAAATCGATGTTATTTGTATTTGTTTTTGTCCGTGTTTGTGTTTGTCTTTTGATCTCCCTTGCATCCTTGGG
This sequence comes from Conus betulinus, assembly GCA_016801955.1. Lineage (NCBI taxonomy): Eukaryota > Metazoa > Mollusca > Gastropoda > Neogastropoda > Conidae > Conus > Conus betulinus. The sequence goes on along the minus strand of JADBJO010025873.1, from coordinate 13,220 downwards.
TGGATCCTCAAGCGTAGGCTCAAAGATTGTCCCCTGCATTTTATACTGTTTGCATAATGTCTGTAGTTTTTCAGCAACATTTTTCCTCCCCACACTTTCGTTTGGTTTCATTTACTACCCTTCGCTGGCTGCTTTGGGAGCGCTGTTGGATTCTTTTTTGAAATGTTGGTGGTGAGAACACCACGGTGTTATGGACTGTGGTGTTTCTCTATTTGACGCCAGGAGCACAGACACAACCAGCTGTGACTCCCTGTTGAGTTCCGATCCAGCGGACGAAAGGCCTCGGAGTAGGCAATATAAAAAGATCTGCCTTAGAAAGGGATTATGATGGTTCCCTCATGCAGCTAGAAAAGATTTTTATATATCTATAATATATTTTCTTAATTTCATGTTCCCAGTTTCTCCATCTTCAACACCCCCACCCCAAGTCCAAATCTTTGCCAAGTCATTATCATGAAAAAAACGGTTGAGTTGTTGGCCTGCGCTTGTGTTTTTCCCCCGCTAATTAGATTGTTTGTATTTGTCTGACGTTAGTCAAGTTTAAAAGGCTGTGCCAATCTTGAATAAAAGTTGCTCTGTGTTAGGTTTTCTATGGGAGCAAAAGTTACTATACTTGTTTACTGGCCTATTTTCTTGAAATATGCAATCAAAGGAAAACTTTTTCGTTGTGTTAAAGTTAATATATATATATATATATATATATATATCACATCACAATGTGAAGGCTCGTATTAGATGTAGTGCTACTTTTACTAATCAGTTATCGTGCTCGCCGTCTGGGGTGAAACAGGGAGGCATATGTAGCCCAGTTCTTCTTTCATTATTCATAAATGAATCAGCTACAGAAGTAATCAATAATGGTAGATATGGTGTTAGTGTTTTGATCGGCTCCCTTGAAGTGCTTATTCTTTTACCGGCTGACAATGTTGTCCTTCTTCCGAGACTATTGTTGGTTTGCAAACACAGTTAAATAGTTTACAGACAGCATCCTCTCTTCATTTTGTTTAAAGTTGAATACAGATAAGAGTAATATTGTTGTTTTCAGAAAAGGTGGTTATCGGGGTGTGAGAGAGAGATGGGTATATGATAGAAATATGATGCCTGTGGTGAATGCGTATAAGTACCTAGGTGTTTATTTTCAACAAGATTAAGATTTACTGTGGCATGTAGGGATATTGCTAGCAAGGCAAAAAAAAAGGGCACGTTTGGGAACAATGCAGAGGTTATTATGTCAATGCAATAATTATTCTGTTGATGCTTTTCTAAAACTTTTTGATGCTCAGATACAGCCAATAATGCAGCATGGTTCTGAAATATGGGGGATGGGGAAAGCTGCACAGTGCTGTGAAAAAAGTCCGCATGTTTGGCCGTACGAAATTTTTGTCTGTTGATATGCGAACACCAAATAATCATCTTTTGTAGAATGAACCAGGCAGATTTCCAATAACTGTTGAGTCTAAGCCAGTCTAGGTCTGACAAGGCCAGTCAACTGTTGGATGACAGAAAAACCTGCCAGCCTCTCAAGAAAGACCCCACCAACAGGTATGCCACCAAGCTCAAGGATCTGCTCAAACGTCTCAAGAAGGCGGGCTGACTTTCCCTTGACTTTTACAGAAAACTGTACCCATCAACCACTGATGTCCCCAAGTTTTACGGCCTTCCGAAGGTGCACAAGAAAGACGTCCCTCTCTATCCCATAGTTGCTTCCAGAGGTTCCCTCATGTATGAGACGGCGAGATTTGTGGCAGACATCCTGTCTCCTTTGGTTGGCACGACAGAATACCACATCATCAACAGTGCGGACTTGGTTCAGAAACTGGCAGACTACACCCTTTCTCCTGACGAGTGCCTGGTATCATATGATGTTTCGGCATTGTTCACCAGCGTCCCCATCGAAGAAAAGCATCCGCATCATCAAAGCAAGACTCCAGGCTGACAACACTCTCTGCCCCAGCGTACTACGCTTCCGTGGGACAGCATCTGTGAACTCCTGGCTTGCTGCCTCAACACAACTTACTTCACGTTCCATGGTAACTTCTACCAGCAGACCGCAGGAGCGGCCATGGGCTCTCCAGTCAGCCCCATTGTGGCCAACCTCTTCATGGAGGACTTCAAGGAGAAGCCCCTGGCGTCTTACCATTCTCATCCACGTTATTGGGGCCGCTACGCGGACGACACCATGACCATCCTCAAGATGGAGCTGATGGAAGACTTCACCAACCATTTGAACAGTCAACACCCTGCTATCAAAATTCACTCATGAGGTGGAGGAGAGCAACTCGATTGCCATGCTAGACACACTCATTACACGGACAGAGGACAGCCTCTTCTTCAGTGTGTACCGCAAACCTACCCACATCGACCAGTACCTACAGTTCGAAAGCCATCAGCCACTGGAACACAAACTCGGAGTGATACGCACCCTCATCCATCGGGCCAACACCATCTGCTGTACTCAGGGTGCCAAAGACCAGAAAATGGAACACCTCAAACTGGTTTTCACCATATCAGACTATGAGAAGTGGGCGTGGAAATCCCGGCTAGTAAGAAGATCACACCGCATCCTACCACCAAACAAAACCAAACCAGGCGTAAAGGACATGTCACCATCCCCTATGTCTGCGGTGTGTGACTGAAGCCTTGAGCAGGAAGATCAGGAAAACCGGCGTCTCCGTACATCTCAAACCTATCAACACCATCCGCAGCCAGCTGGTCACCCCCAAGGACAAAACTGACAGACTGGACAAGTCTGGAGTGATCTACCAAATAGGCTGTCGTGACTGTCAAGAAAACTATGTCGGGAAAACTGAAACCTTCGAAAACGCTTGACAGAACACAAAAGGGATCATCACCAGTAGGCGCCCACCTACACGCCCAGCAACATCAGTACGATTATGAAAACATCAGCGTTCTTGACCGTGACAATAGATGGTTTCAGCGTGGGGTGAAGGAGGCTATACATATTGCCGCCAACAACCCCACATTCAACGGGACCGGGGCAGACACACCTTGCCATCGGTGTGCAACACCCTCATTGTTCAGTCACATGACCAGGGTTCGACCCGTATAGTTGGTATTTATGTTTTCTTTCTTTCTGCCGAAATGTAAAACTTATTGTTGTTTTTCTGTGTACATACACCCCTTCTAAGGGGGCTTGGTCCTAATGAAAGAAAACGTCGTGTCGTGTCGTTCTCTCTCTCTCTCTCTCTCTCTCTCTCTC
>JADBJO010025873.1:2500-5000 GCA_016801955.1 Conus betulinus | reverse complement strand
TTCAGCAGATTTCCGACCTCCACGCTGGTAAGATGTTGGCTACCCACCTCAGAATCTCTGTGCTATTATTTTCATTGTATGTGTATGTGAGTGGTGTACACGTACGTGTGTGTGTTTGTGTGGTGTGTGTGTGTGTGTGTGTGTGTGTGTGTGTGTGTGTGTGTGCGTGTGTGTGTGTGTGTACATGTGTGTGCATGAGTAGGTGGGCATGGCCCCCGTGTGTGTGTGTGTGTGTGTGTGTGTGTGTGTGTGTGTGTGTGTGTGTGTGTGTGTGTGTGTGTGTGTGTGTGTGTGTGTGTGTGTGTGTGTGTCTGTCTGTCTGTGTCTGTGTGCATGTGCGTGCGCATGTGCATAGGTATGCGTGTGCGATTTCTATGGACTTAAGCGAGCATACTCCTGCACACACACGTGCGCTCGTGTACGCACATATATGTGTTTGTGTGCATGTGTGTGTGTGTGTATGTGCACGTGGTAAGCAGGTATCATGGTTCGTGTTTTAAAACTTCTCAGAATGGTAAGTATAGTGAACTCTTTCCAACCATTCCATGTGTGAATGTGTCACAGAATCATAAGGCCATAAATTTGTGACAAAGATTTCCAGCCATAAAATCAATATCACAAACCGCTATTTTCTCAGAAACTTTTCACGTGTACAATCGCTGCCTTATGCGCTGACAGGCATGTGTTATTGCATACAAATGCTGTTCCACATGTTAAGTTACTTCTGTCAGAGCCATTTTTTGTATCTAACAGACATTAAGATGACACCTAATCATAACCCACATTATTCGATAAACTTCGAGTACAATTCATTTTTGGTTTTGTTTGTTTGTTTGTTTTGTTTAGATGTATTTTTGACAATTGAATGGCATAAATGTATCGCTAAAAGTGGAAATTAAAGGAATACCACATAAAGGAAGGGAATAATGACGTAATTCACATCAAAATATCATGTAACTCTACTGTTATTCCTTTTGCGTACGTTGGCTTCTCTGTCAAACAGGGGCGTTACACCAGATACAAAGAAATCGATCTCTGGGATGAGCTTTTCACCTGTAGATGAGCAGAGCGGTCACTGGGTAGCTGACAGAGAGAGAGAGCAGCAGCAGAAATCAAGGTCAGTGCCAAGGACACGAGAGGGAATGAGGGTAGAAAAGGGAGTGGCAGTGGACAATGGAGAGAAAAGAGGTGGGATAGTGGAGGGAGTGGAAAGGAAAGGGTACAAGTGTGCGTGATGGTGCTGTAGGACAGTGGCGAAATAACTGGACAATACGTTCTCTGAATAGAGAACTTGTTTAACTATTTGCTGGTGTTGACCCCACACACACACACACACACACACACACACACACACACACACACACACAACACACACACACACACACACACATATATATATATATATATACACTTTCTGTGCTTTTAGTCAGGCGTCGTTGGCATTGTACCCACATAATCTCTCTGTCCCCTGCTGCCATGTGCGTTTCATCCTGCTATCGTATGTATTAATCATATATGAGACAAATAAGCAAACTGGCTCTCTTTCTGGAAATTCCTCTACTGCAGTTTTGAGGATCTGGAAGCAAAATCCGCATGGATGCTTTTCAAATCCAAACACACCATATCCAGAAACTACCTCCCTTTCAGGCTCCTTGGCAAGATCTGATTGGTTTCAAACACGAACCTGTGCAGATACACGGTCAAAGTCTAAACCTTCAGGTCAGTAAAAATGTGACTTTTAGAAACATGAACAATACATTCAAACATCTTTAGTAAATATACTTGCCATGTTTGTATTGATTCAGTGTTCGGTTGTAAACGAATCTTCTTCAAGTCTAAGGGTTTCCACTCCTTTTAGTGAAATATCTTAAAAGTGTTTCATCTGAAGAGATTTTATCTCACTGCTTTAAACATGAAATAGTTTAAAGGTTAAAGTATCACGCAGACTGCCATGGAACTTTTATCCTCATGTAAGTTAAATTCTGCGTTTTAAGACTCGATATTTGACGTCTTTATGTCTTTTGTTTTGTTGTCGTATCACATTTTACGTGCACGAGTTCTACTGCACAACAAAAACAGGTAGTTGAAAATTGGAACACCCTTTTGCAAGTCACATTGAACAATATTTTGCCGTTTTCGTTTTCCCACCGTGAAGCCTGTCTGATCCTTATTCATTACTTGTGGCAATAACTTTTTCAGTTCCACTAGCACTGGAAGCTGAAGCGATCTTGTTTGCTACTTTAGCCAGGATCATCGGTCACCAGGCCTGTAAGTATTCTAATGGTCTGTCTCCTTTAGGTAAACCCTGCTTCTCCTGGCCTGTAAGTATTCTAATGGTCTGTCTCCTTTAGGTAAACCTGCTTCTCCTGGCCTGTAGGTATTCTAATGGTCTGTCTCCTTTAGGTAAACCTGCTTCTCCTGGGCCTGTAAGTATTCTAATGGTCTGTCTCCTTTAGGTAAACCTGCTTCTCCTGGCCTGTAGGTATTCTAATGGTCTGTC
>JADBJO010025872.1:20000-23226 GCA_016801955.1 Conus betulinus | reverse complement strand
AAAAGTATCATTTTGCTGCCGAGACATCCATCACTGATGTACAATTCCTACATCATAAGAAGTCCTGTGTGGCCTTCCACCGATGTTTTGTCTGGCATTGTGTCTGGCATTGTTTCTGACTTTAACTGCATAGTTACTAACATGTTTACTCGTCCTCATGGAGAAACGTGCATGGAAAACACAACCTAGACAATGACGGCTGCTACATAGTCATTGAATGAAATCGTGGATTCCGCTACTCGGAACTGCTCTCAACGGTGCTTTCAATTTGTGGACCGCAAACGGAGAAGGCTACAGATATCTGGCGTGCTAACAGGCGAGTAACATGCTCCCCTGGATCTTGTGGTGACCGACTAACAGGTATCTTAGTCACTCTTTACAACGCGTGTCAATCCGGTGAATGTATTTGCGTGGAGTCCAAGCATTCTTTGCCCAGGGGCGACCGCCTTGTCCACAAAATCCAGACAACTGGAAGAAATGGCTACTTCAGTTGGTTCGTTCCAAGCGATGGTGTGTACCTATCAGTCTGTCTATCTATCTATCTATCTATCTATCTATCTATCTATCTATCTATCTATCTATCTATCTATTTGATATGTTCACAAAGAAATAGTGGAGAAAAACATTTACATAGCATCTGTCTATCTATCTCTCCATCGATCTCTCTCTGCGTCTGCCTCTGTCTCTGTCTTTGTCTGTGTCAATGTCTGTGTCTGCGTCTGTGTCTGTGTCTGTCTGTCTGACTGCATCTTTCTCTCTTTTTTAAAACAAACGTACATAACATGTACACACAGTAGCAGCAGCAGTAGTAGTAGTAGTAGTAGCAGTGGTGGTAGTAGTTGTAGTAGGTGTTGTGGCTTATCCCTCTTTCCTCTCCCTTCCTCCCTCTCTCAACACACAACTCTCTCTGACAGATCTCTGTCTTTCTGTCTCACCCCCTCTCTCTCTCTCTCTCTCTCTCTCTCTCTCTCACACACACACACACACACACACACACACACACACACACACACACACACACACACATATGAATGCCCACACACGTTTTGATGGTGTATTGAAAAAGAGATACCTGACTGCATACAGATTTACGTTGCCTGATTATTTGTCTCTCTAAACCCATCAACATACCCCCAATAAAGAAACAATCGACACCACCAGTGACTTAAGCACAATTCTGACTTTTCTATATTTGATCCTATTCGTGCCTGCTATTGTTGACCGTTGGACGTGTAATATTTTTCAAATGTGTGTTTTCTCTTTGTGTCTCTTGAGTTCCTTCTTGTTTTGGTTCTTTCCTTTTTTTCTTAAAAACTGGAAAATATTATGAAAGTGGAGGTACGTCATAATTATGTACTTGTATCTGAGTTATACGCGTAAATACATTTGACCACATGTGTATGTGTGTCCATCAGTCTGGCAAGACCAGAAAAGAGTGGCTTCTATCATGAGATGCACAAAATGGTGGCTGAAAATGATGAGTCTGCTACTGCTCTTATTTGGGGTACCAGGCCGTACATTTTCTTTCTGCTCACCAGTAGTGTCCATTGAACTGTATTGTTGAAGTATGATTTGTGCATTTCTTTTTTATATTTTGGACACTGGTGCTTATTCCATTGGCTGTCCTACAGATTCTTATCTTCAGTAAAGTCAACTGAGTCTGTGTTTTGAGTCATGGACCCAAGCATGAAACTGTAGCCTGTTGTAGCCTGTAGCCTGTTGACCTGGCCGTAAGGGCAGTGAACATGATAAAATCTGTAGCTCCATAGCCTATTGACCTGGCCGTAAGGTCAGTGAACCGTCAGAGGCACGAAGGCGGAAACCATCTCCCGCCTTCTACCGCCTATGACCTGACCTATTGTGTATTTCTCTTTGTTCTTTTCTCCTAGCAAATGCTTCCGGGAATATCATTTTGCATTTGTTTTAAGACTTTTATTTGTGACGTTAAAGAAGATACCGGCGCTTTACGCTCTGCTTTAAGTGTCTGTGTTTTGGATTGTTCTCTTCAATTCCAAATCACCGCACTGACTTTTGCAGATGTATACATGTACATGTACGCGTGCACACCCACATGCACGCGTGCGCACCCCCCCCCCCCCCCCCCCCACAGAGAAGGAGCGAAAGAGAGAGAGAGAGAGAGAGAGAGAGAGAGAGAGAGAGAGGAACACAAACACACATTGAGCAGAATTTAACCAGCTTAATCGATGTCCGTGAATAGTTGAGGACATTAGTACTACTTTGTAAAATAAAATGCATAACCGGGTTGAAAATGATTTGTATACCCTTACATGTCTAGGCAAAGTATTTAAGGTCCTATAACTTTGCCTGGTTTATTTAAGAAAAGGCCTGTGTTGCTATTTCATAGCATCATGGTACAATGGACAATATGAGCTAAAAACTGTGTATTTAAATAATGTACCCGTAGAGTTTGCGTATGATTGATCAATCACCGATTTACTTTTTTTTTTCTCGAAATTAGGCTCGTTGTGAACAGGTTTTCCCATCTTTTGAAAAACCCATGTAATGATTACATGAACGTTTCGCGCTATTTGACATGTGGCTACTGTTGATTTTTGTTTGTTTGGTAGGCTGGTTAATGTTTTGTTGTTGTTGTTGTTGTTGTTGTTGTTGTTGTTGTTATTGTTGTTTTGTTTGTTTTGTCATCACCGTATACTAACGTAAATGAACGTAGGAAAAATAGCAATTCATACGATGGTAAGCGTGTGATTTCACTAAATACGTTTTCGAGCAACTCCTTCCCCCACCCCACTCCACCCCACCCCCACCTCTCTCTCTCTCTCTCTTAGTCGATCTCTCTCTCTCTCTCTCTCTCTTCGATCTCTCTCTCTCTCTCTCTCTCTCTCTCTCTCTCTCTCTCTCTCTCTCTCTCTCTCTCTCTCTCTCTCTCTCTTTCTCACTTATACATTTGGATTAATTTTATTCGGTTATCTCCATCAGTGATCAATTTGGCAGCAAAAAGGATTAAATATAGGAATGTAGAGATCACATCTTCTTTTTCTTCTCTTTTCGTCTTCGTACCACTTACACACACAGATCCCGTAAGATAAAAGTCCTGTTGACTGTGACGTATCGCACTACATTTGGTCTTTGAATTTAATGTCACATAATACAGTATTTCACTAAATTAATTCTCTCATGCTGATCATTTAACGTGTTCTACGTCATGACATTAAACATCGTTTTGCTTCTTCCCTGAATTTCTTGC
>JADBJO010025872.1:5000-15000 GCA_016801955.1 Conus betulinus | reverse complement strand
ACATAACACTTGACCTCAACAACCACATATACAAACCATACAAGAAACCTAATGACATACCCATTTATGTAAACATCAATAGCAACCACCCACCATCTATACTAAAAACCATACCCAATGGCATAAACAAGAGATTATCTAATCTGTCACATAATGAAAGAGTATTCAACAATGCAGCAGCAGAATACCAAGAGGCATTGCAAAAAAAGTGGTTACAGCTACAAACTACAATACAACCCAGATAACAACATGAACAAAAACAAAAAAAACAGGAAAAGGAAAATCACATGGTACAACCCTCCATATGATGGACGAGTAAAAACAAACGTAGGAAAAGAATTTTTCAAAATTTGACAGCATCCTTCCCAAAAGAACACAAATTGTCCAAAATATTCAACAAGAACACAATCAAACTATCATATTCATGCATGCCCAACCTTAAAAATATAATTGATTCATCCAACAAAATGAAAAGCAACACAGCAAAGAAGGGTGAAGAAAGGAAATCCTGCAATTGCGCTAAAAAAGAAAAGTGTCCCTTAAGCAACAAATGCCTCTATAACAACATTGTATACCAAGCCACTGTGACATCAGAAAATGAAAAAGAAACATACATAGGGATCACTGAAAATCACTTCAAAACCAGATACGCAAACCATAAACAGTCATTCAACAAAGAAAAATACAAAAACCAAACAGAACTGAGCAAATATATTTGGAGACTTAAAGACAAAAAAACGAACTATAACATATCCTGGAAAATCATAAAAAGGGCATCACCATACAACAATATTTCAAAAAGATGCAACCTATGTTCAACAGAAAAATGGTTAATACTATGCAAACCATACTTAGCAAACCCTAAATACTAAAGTAGAAAATAGTAAACAACTGCAGGCACAAATGGAAATCGTTGTCAGCAAACGCACCCTGAACTGGCAGTGGTAGATGATTTCTGCCTAACTAACAGTATGTGCTTGAGTGGGTGAATGGGGAATAAATGAATGCTTCTCAAAATGAACCTTCAGCAAGCTTATAGTCTCCAAAGCGGGAGACCATCTCCAATGGGGAGAAAGCTCACTAACATATAACTCCTGGTCAGATACCGGTATTTTCGAAACCTGATTGTTTCATCCTCAGTGACCGCGGAAAGTGGTAATTACTCCTCTGCCTTTTCGGTTTTTAAGAAGAATGCTATACCAGAAAAAGCTGGTGTGCAATACCATAGTATGTTTGTTGAGTTTTCAAAAAACTAACTAAAGGTGCCACCTAAGAAGCAAAAGAAAATCATGAAAGATCAAAACAAGCTACATTTTCTTGTGAAAAGTAGAAATAAAGTGAAGTAAAGACGCTTAACTGGAGCATGAATACAAAGAGCAATGAGTGAGGTCGATATCATTTCCGTAAGACTGGCAGTTCCTTCAATTGTAGGTTTAATCACAGTCCTAATCTCTTATTGACTTTGTTTAATTATAAACTTCTGTTTCATTCCAGTCATAAGTCAAACGTGGCTTTATGGACCAAGGTATATTCATACTATTTAGGTTTGGATATACGTACGGAAAATTGACAAAACAGATGTGCTCACTTTTTCGTTCGATTTCATGTTTCTGTCTTTGCATACATTGTCAATGAAATCGATGTGGCTGAATGCAACGGTGAAGGCAAGAAGCGACTGTCTGCTTTGGGAAATTGACTGTAGCTTACGTACATTCATATTGACGTTACATATGTACATTATGGCCTGACTACAGGTCTAGTTACCTCGTGCACGACTTTCTCAATTTGTTGCATATGAAGATTTAGATTTGTCGATACATCATAGGAAAAATGCGAATACCTGAAATGTAATGAACGGATCCATATTGCCATCAGCTCTTTTTTTTCAGCTATAAAGTAGATTTCCATTTGAACTTTCTCTTCTTTCCACCTTTCTCGTTTGTCTTTATATTTCTATAAAGTGGTTGTAGAGGTACATTTCCATTTTACATGTTTCACTTTCTTTGTTTTTCTTCTGGCCATTTTTCTTTTTATTTCCTGTATAAATCGTTAACATATCTATCTGTGTTGGTGCGTGCGTGCATGCGTGCTGTATAAATGCGCACATGCATGTCAGTGCGCGCGCGCGCGCGCGCGCGCGCGCGCTTGTGTGTGTGTGTGTGTGTGTGTGTGTGTGTGTGTGTGTGTGTGTGTGTGATTTAAATGCTGTTTTTGATTAACCTGTTTCGATGTTATGTGTAAATGCATGACACAAACAACGCTAGGACAGCGCATTAAAACAGTGACATGGGCATGAACTAAGGAGCAACGTCTTTCACCCTGGTCTTGTAGTTGGCGGAACCATTGGGCTTGTGAGCTCAACCGTCTGGATCACTCTACTTCTTTGCAAAGCAGCTCCCCCTGTCTGCGGGCCCATTTTGTTTCTAAGACACTTCATTACCAGACGCAATCAATTCAACAAAGAGACGCAGCTCCAATGGATGCTGCATGAAAAAAAACACCAACAGGCAAATGGATGAATGTCCATATGAAGCCATGAAATCCTAAGCAGAACTGAAGGACATAAATCAGCAATAACAAGTGGTGTTTTGAATGTTGACAAGCTCAATCATGTCCAGTTTCATGATCTGCATGGCAGAGTGTCCACACTGGCAGTCAATTCACTTGTGGCTGGAGGTTACAATTCAAGAGACTTCAGTGAAGCTAAACAAATAAAGGAATGGAAAATAGATAACCAAAGAACTTCAAATACTGCTCTTTTACTACCTCACTGGAATATATTTTGTTGCAGGTAATTCAATGATAAATCTGCTTTGTGATGAAAGTGCCAGAGGTTAGGGGACAATGCTAGTTATGATGATTTGCCTTTTTTCTTTCCTGGTTATAGACGCATCGTACTTGAATCCTTCGTATGACGCGCGCCGAAGAGCTTAAAAGCGCCATGAAGTCCAGGAACTGGGAAATAAAATCTTGCTTGTTGGCATGAAATCCTTTTAGACTGAAAACCTTCACACTACACTGCAAAACAACGAACAAAGAAAGACCGAAGGGGGAGTAACAAGTGCCATGACTTTTGCTCAGGATTAAAATCACAACTAAGGAAATCCAGTACTTCAAAGGGCAAACGAAAGAAACGTAATACACCAGGTAAAAAAGCAAGTTACAACACGGACCTGGATACACACTGATGGCGCTGACATTTATGCCGTCAATGCTATGCTGAACACTGCCCACCCACATTACTTGTACTGGCACAGACTCACTGCAGACACCTGTGACAAATGCATGCAATCGCCTTAGGCAGGAAAAAGAGCGCAAAGTGGTCCTCATTTGTTCGTTTCTTATTTTGCAGTTAGCGCATTTCGGGTATGAAGGTAATTTCTAGACAGAAGTTTATTTATATGTCTTGGTTTGTTCATGGACTGTATAGCCCTGATTAGGCGTGATGGGTCCATTTTGCCATCAGAAGTGGGTAATTGTTGTTTCCTTTCCAATTGATGTTCAAGAGTTCAAGAACATCCAGTTGCGCTTTGAAGTATTATTTATGAATGCCATAGGTGACTGGTCTGTAACAATGCACCCAAACATTGATCGTTACAGATCTTTCATGTTATTCAAACTTATTGTAATTCGAACCCACGACCTCCCAGCCGAGAGTCCGCGACGTTAACCACTTCGCCACGGCGGCTGGTATTTACGACCACTTTCGATACGTTTCTTATTTTGCAGTTAGCGCATTTCGGGTATGAAGGTATCATACTACTGCCAGATTTTCCGCACCCCTTACTTCTTTTTCAAGCCATCTAGAACTGTGTACAAAATTTGGAATGATAAGAATTACAAGTTAAGCAGAAGAACTATTCAAACTGTGAAGCAAGGTGGACTCGACATACATCACACACGTAAGTATAAACATGAGCGAATTTTGACATGGATGAGAAAATTCACTTCAACTCAAATGGATGGATGCTGAGAAACAAACATGTCCTTTACTCAATAATTTGAAATGCTGTGAAATAATATACTTGTATATGAAAATCAATATTTTCGACCCACAAATTCAAAGTCTATAAGTTTGTATGTTTGTTTGCTTTTTTTCATCACCCACAAATGTGAACGAAATGCGTGTAGATCCTATATTGTTCAACAAAAAAGACAAGTTCATAAAAGTAGGCAATACAGTTATTAAACAGAGCATGATGATAAAGGGTAGAATGCATTCTATAAGATGCTTTTCTCCCAGAAATGTGTTGTTCATTTTCTCAGAGTTTTCCAATGGCAGTAACCAGACAAGTTAATTATTTTATTCCTTTCAGTGGGTGGATTTCCTCAATAAAACAATTCATAGGAAAAGAATCAATAGATATGCATTGAAATATTTAAGTTCTTGTGAATCTGTCATGCGCATTTAAAATAGTCGCCACCAATAATAGTGCATAGATAAGTTGCGAATGCATCACACTCAATGTTAAAAAAAAATCACGGACCACTTCTCTGGATAGGTGTCTGCATGTGGGGAAAAGGTAATCTCGAGAGCAAGGGGACAGAAAACAAACAGAAATCACACTGTCCACACCACCCACACAACAGACGCAACACGAACTGGCGGCCCCAAACCCACGTATTCTATAGAATAACATTCATTTTCAATATAACTGCCAACTCTCACATAAAGAGGGCAATGGCCTGTAGATGGTTACAATCTGGAGGTAAACGGTGGAGTGGGGGGCTCAGGAAGCTAAATGCCGTGGAGGGTGTTGCAGTACCATAACATTCAAAGCGGTCGCAATCGCATCCAAAAAAGATCCACAAGTGTTGGAAGATCACACCAAGCGCGTAAGTGTTCTACATTTGCACTCCTTAATTTTTTCATTTAGAACACAGTCATGGATTACCAAAAAAAAACCATACAGAAGGACACAGAAAAACACAATTAAGTGATGGTGATAAAGATTATTCAGGAAGTTAATGAAAAACTTGCAGCTGAGGCTCACTTAAATTTGCTGATGTTGACAAAGTGCATGTGAACTGCTTTTGAATGGACATGCTGGCGCCTTCGGAATGGGATTCCACACGAATTGGCACATGAATAATCATTGTCCTCAGTCGGGGCTTACTTCATTGTGCACTGCATACTCTGGACAAATACAGGCAAAAACTAAACAGCACCAGACTGACTCGACAGCAGTACAGTGTCTCCACCAATGTGTTGATTCATAACGATTAGAGATGTTGATTGTTTTCTGTGAAATGTGGTGCTGGGGTCCCTAGACTGATGGGCCGGATATGTCCACCGTTTTTTTTTTTTCCCAGATCTGGAAGTAATGGTCCTAGGAGCATGAAGAATGGCAGCATCAGTTTCTTCCCATTGACAAAACTGTTTTTTGTACTCTTTTGTTCAAATTTTCATTAGTTGAGGAAGCACTAACAGTACTGAACAGACAAAACCGAGGATTTAGGTAAAGATTTCTAGGAAATTGTAAATGGCTATAACAGCCACTGTAGCAAAGTGGTTACAGTCGCCGACTCCTGGCCAGGAGGCCACGGATCTGATCCCATTTGAGCCCATTTCTTTTTTTTCCACCCTGACCGATTCCTACTGTGAGCTAAATTTGCTATGGTTTGATTGGGAATAATTGAACACAGCCCTCAGTCTCACCCACCCTGCGGGTACGTCTCTAAAAGTGCAACACTGTGGGTGTCCATACCTCTCAGGCCCAGCTGACACTGGGATATCTAATATAGACGAGCGTAGAGTATGGTTCTACAGTCTCAGACATGGTTGGAAATCTCTGGCACCATCTTGGAGCCAGACTGAAGTGGGCCAGGCCAGGTTTGGCTGTAAACAGGTGTCATAATGAGAGGTCTGAGTGCAATGCCTCTGACGTGGCTCAGAAGACGAGACAGAAGAAAAAAGTGATCAAATTTAATGATCATTTAGACAGCAAGTGTGCTCGCACCTTACACGTGGGCAGACATTGAAAGCTTAAATGGTTTCCCCGAGAGAATATTAAGCGTGAATATATCGGCTAGGAATCGGGATGTTTGAACTAGTCACATGATTCTTTTTCCACTGGTTTTCTCCCAAGGTCATTTCCTGATCATTGCTGAATAAGACATATATTTTGTTGGCGCTGGAAGACATGTATGACCTCCTTTGCTTAAGAAATATCATCTTTGATCTATCCTGGAACACGCATTAGAAGATAGAGAGAGTTCGGCATGGCTAGTTCTGCATAGAGAACAATATTGTCACACACCCTCATGACTTGCCTTGGCTCTTCTTCCGTATAAATAATGCTGCAAGAATGAACAAATTCTGGCGCTTGAATCACTCGGTGATGGTGAGCACAATGTGATGTTGATTCACATATAGTCTACCTTTGCTGACTGTGTACGCGTCACTGTTCAGAAAATCATAGAGAAGATTTCTAGGAATGTTCTTTCATAGCATGCATTGACATCGAATCTTGTTGGCACCTTGCAATGTAAATGTTCATGTGATTTCGCATGACTCGCTGTCAGAATCACATTTGTCTGCTCTAAGATGGTTGATCATGCAAAATGAAATGGCAGCATAACCTTACCACTTTTTGTTTTTTATTATTACCAAGTGAACGAGAGAGAGAGAGAGAGAGAGAGAGAGAGAGAGAGAGAGAGAGAGAGAGAGACTCGTATTCACACTGACATGCAGCATGCACACACACATTGCCTCTTTGATATACACACAATGGAAGATTTGGGGGAGAGGGGGCGGTCTGGCTCTAGTGGTAATGCGTTTGTTTAGAAATCGATTATCTGGGAATCAAAACAACAAAATCACACACACACACACACACACACACACACACACACACACACACACACACACACACACACACACACACGCACGCACACACACACACACACACACACACACACACACACACACACACACACACACACACACACTACACACACACACACACACACACGCACACACACACACACACACCAGCACACAGAGAGAGAGAGAGAGAGAGAGAGAGGCGAGAGAGAGGAATGAGAGAGAGAGAGAGAGAAGAGAGAGAGAACGAGAGAGAGAGAGAGAGAGATTTCAATACAATCCTTCCGTTCCAGTCCAACATCAGACCTACTTTTTCTAACATCGTCCCACCTGTGGAGCTATGACAGGAGAAGATAAGCACCATTTCCCACCTCCCCTCCCCCTCCCCTCCTCCCCAGCCAGCCATCCCTACTGAAACATCACGATGGACACTCAGTTCAACAGCACCATGCTGCAATAGTGCTTGCCAGGACTACCAATCCACCATGCTTACCATGGCTGGACATGAAAAAAAAAGTATCATTTTGCTGCCGAGACAACCATCACTGATGTATAATTCCTACATCATAAGAAGTCATGTGTGGCCTTCCCCCGATGCGTTGCCTGGCATTGTGTCTGGCATTGTTTCTGCCTTTAACTGCATAGTTACTAACATGTTACTCGTCCTCATGGAGAAACGTGCATGGAAGAACAACCTAGGCAATGACGTCTGCTACATAATCATTGAATGAAGTCGCGGATTTCGCTACTGGGAACTGCTCTCAACGGTGCTTTCAATGTGTGGACCACAAACGGAGTAGGCTACACCCACTGTAGCAGATATCGGCGTGCTAACAGGCGAGTAACATGCTTCCCTGGCGAGCACTTAGGCTGTCTAAACTCACAGCTCTTGTGGTGACCAACCAACAGGTATTTTAGTTCGCCTTTTACGACGCGTGTCAATCCGGTGAATGTATTTGCGTGGAGTCCAAGCATTCTTTGCCCAGAGGAGACCGCCCTGTCCACAAAATCCAGACAACTGGAAGAAATGGCTACTTCAGTTGGTTTGTTCCAAGGGGATGGTGTGTACCTATCAGTCTATCTATCTATCTATCTATCTATCTATCTATCTATCTATCTATCTATCTATCTGTATGTATGTCTGTCTATCTATCTATCTGTCTATCTGGCTGTCTGTCTGTCTATCTATCTATCTATCTATCTATCTATCTATCTATCTATCTATCTATCTATCTATCTATTTGATATGCTCACAAAGAAATAGTGGAGAGAAAAGCATATACATATCATCTGTCTATCTATCTCTCCATCAATCTCTCTCTGCGTCTGCCTCTGTCTCTGTTTTTGTCTGTGTCTGTGTCTGTCTGTCTGCCTGCATCTTCTCTCTTTTCAAACAAACGTACATAACATGTACACAAACTCGCGCGTAATAGTAGTTGTAGGACTAACAGTAGCAGTAGTGGTAGTAGTTGTAGTTGATGTGGCTTATCCCTCTCTCCTCTCCCTTCCTCCCTCTCTCAACACACAACCTCTCTGAGAGATCTCTGCCTCTCTCTCTCTCTCTCTCTCTCTCTCTCTCTCTCACACACACACACACACACACACACACACACACACACACACACACACACACACACACACACACACACACACATGAATGCCTGCACACATTTTGATGGGTTATTGAAAAAGAGATACCTGACTGCATACAGATTTACTTTGTCTGACTATTTGTCTCTTTAAAAACCCCATCAACATACCCCTAACAAAGAAACAGTCCACACCACCAGTGACTTTAGCACAATTCTGACTTTTCTATATTGGATCCTATTTGTGCCTGCTACTGTCGACCGTTGGACGTCTAACATTTTTCAATTGTTGTTTCTCTTTTTGTCTTTTGAGTTCTTTCTTGCTTTGGATCTTTCCTTTTTTCTACTTAAAACTGGAAGATTTTACGAAAGCAGAGGCACATCATAATTATGTACTCGTATTTGAGTAATGCGCGTAATTACATTCGACCACATGTGTATATGTGTCCATCAGTCTGGCAAGACCAGAAAAGAGTGGCTTCTATTATTAGATGCACAAAATGGTGGCTGAAAATGATGAGTCTGCTTCTGCTCTTATTTGGGTTCCAGGCCGTATCTTTTCTTTCTGCTTACCAGTAGTGTCCATTGAACTCTGTTTTTGAAGTATGATTCATGCATTTCTTTTTTTACATTTTGGACACTGGTGCTTATTCCATTGGTTGTCCAAGAGAATCTTATCTTCATTAAAGTCAACTGAGTCTGCGTTTTGAGTCATGGACCCAAGCATGAAAACTTTATAAAAGCTGTAGCCTATTGGCTGGCCGTAAGGGCACTGAACATGATAAAATCTGTAGCTCCATAGCCTATTTGGCCTGGCCGTAAGTCAGTGAACCGTCAGAGGCACGAAGGCGGAAACCATTTCCCGCCTTCTACCGCCTATGACCTAACCTAATGTGTATTTCTATTTGTTCTTTTCTCCTAGCAAATGCCTTCTTGGAATATCATTTTGCGTATGTTTTGTGCCTTTTATTTGTGACGTTAAAGAAGATACAGACATTTTACGCTCTGCTTTAAGTGTCTGTGTTTTGGGTTGTTCTCTTCAATTCCAAATCTCTGCGCTGACTTTTGCAGATATATACATGTACAGTACGCGTGCACACACACGCACACGCGCGCACACAGTCACAGACAGAGAGAGAGAGAGAGAGAGAGAGAGAGAGAGAGAGAGAGAGAGAGAGGAGAGAGAGAGAGAGAGATCCATCCATGCACTCAGGCACTCATACACTAATGAGGAACACAAGCACATTGAGCAGAATGTAACCAGCTTAACTGATGTCCGTCAATAGTTGAGGACAGTAGTACTACTTTGTGAAACAAATTCATAACCGGGTTGAAAATTGATTTGTATACCCTTACATGTCTAGGCAAAGACGTTAAGGTCCTATAAGTTTGCCTGATTTATTTTGAAACACGTCTGTGTTGCTATTTTATAGCATCATGATACAATGGACAATATGAGCTAAAACTGTATATTTAAATAATGTACCCGTGGAGTTGTGTATGATTGATCAATCACCGATTTACTTCATTTTCTCTCGAAAATAGGCTCGTTATGAACATGTTTTCCTATCTTTCGAAAACCCAA
>JADBJO010025871.1:0-23228 GCA_016801955.1 Conus betulinus | reverse complement strand
ATGCACTTTTCTGTTTTGCTATATGAGGTAATAGTAAATCGAAGTCCCCCCCAGGCACTGCACCCCCACCCCCTGGAAGCATCTCTATGGGGAGAGTGATGAGACGATGGTATCAATGGGCGGTTTTTTGACACCCAGTCATGTATTGACCCATCAGCGGTTCAGCGATTTGAGCAAAAGGTGCGTTTAAAGTTTTGAGATATGCTGGTTGGTTTGCCCCCAGCCCCGGTTCTCTGGTTGTGAAAACGTTGAGACACCCACCACCGAAGAAATTTGGAATGGTGGAATGTGGGCTGGAATGGAAAAGGGCTGCTTGTCAACCAGGAATGCGAAACAACTCCAAAGCTAAGAATACCCGTTGAGTTCAACTTGATTTTTTGTTTATCTTAGTTCAATTTGGTTTTGCACAGGAGGTAAAATTACAGCAGTAAGGCTTATTAAATTCAATGGTGACATAATAAGTAAAAATAGGCGAGTATAATTCCCATAATGTAAAATTTTGCCATTTCCCTTCTTCTTAAAACATTTAAGGAAAAAAACCACAGCAGGCAAAGGTAGACTCATGATTTTTAAATGTTTATTACATATCATGGTGTGGTCTAAAAAGAACTCCTGACCAAATCTTTATTGATGTTTGAATTCAGGAAAATCGGAAAAAAAAAAAAACTTTCATGAAAATTGAAAAAAAAAAAAAAAAAAAAAAAAAAAAAAAAAAAAAAAAAAAAAAAAAAAAAAAACAGAAGAAAAGGGAGAGAGGAAAACAAAAAAAAAAAAAGAAAAATAAACAAAATGTGTGGGAAGGTTGCATTCACGTTAAGTAGAATTTTGTAGGTGTGTGCAATAGGTGAAAAATGCGTGGAAGAATTTGGGGGATACCGTTTTGGTTTTTCGAGGCGAAAGAGGTAGTGGTCCCCTTCAGCACATGAAGATGTTCAGTCTTGGTTCCTTGATGACTGAACTGCAGTCTGATCATCACCTCTTAAAAGGAGAGAACTTTTAGGAAAAGGGGAAAAAAAAAAAAGTTGTTGACCAGTTTGACCACAACCTACCCTGTGTTACATTACTTTTTGTGTGCATTTATTTCCAACAGCATAAGAAGAACAGTTTTGGGGGTTGGCAGCAAAAATTTAGGAACAGTCCCCAGATCAAGAATATGGGATACAGTTGCTCAGAAATAACTTAGTGCGTCCTGTTTGAAACATGTGTCTAAACTGGGGGGAAATGGTTACAAGACCAAAAGAAAGAAACAGTTCAGGTCAGCTGTGTCCAAAGGGTTACAAAGGGAAAGAGTCAGCGTCAGCAGTTCAGCACATGTTCAGAGTCGGAGCTGTGTCCAAGTCATGTTATTAAAGTCACCAAAGCACAGCACAATTTCATGTCGAGCGTGTGTCCATGTCATGGTATTCAAGTCACCAAAGCACAGCACAATTTAGGTCAGCTGTGTCCAAAAGTCATGTTATTAAAGTCACCAAAGCACAGCACAATTTTAGGTCAGGCTGTGTCCAAGTCATGTTATTTCAAGTTCACCAAAGCACAGCACAATTAGGTCAGCTGTGTGTCCAAGTCATGTATTCAAGTCACCAAAGCACAGCACAGTTTTAGGTCAGCTGTGTCCAGTCATATGTTATTCAAGTCACCAAAGCACAGCACAATTTAGGTCGCTTGTGTCAAGTCATGTTATTCAAGTCACCAAAAGCACAGCACAGTTTAGGGTCAGCTGTGTCCAAAGTCAGTTATTCAAGTCACCAAAGCACCAGCACAGTCAGGGGTCAGCTGTGTCAAGTACATGCCCAGGTCACTTTCTGTCAGGCCCATGTCAGGGTTACATTGATTACTTGTACAGCCCACCCAGAACTAATTACGTGTCAATGGGTTCAGGGTCTGTATGAAAAATCTGGCCACAGTGTTTACAATGAAAACTGTCTATAGATGTTTCCAAGTCTGTATGAAAATGTGTTCCATTGTTAAAATGAGAACTGTCTGTTGTATCCACATGAGTTACTGTAACTAAAGCCTTCAGTTCAGTTCAGTGGTTTATTTATTTAATTAATGTTTTCCATCGCCAGATGATATTAGACATTTATTACAAAAAACAAACAAAAAAAACAACCAAAACTCCACACTCAACTTGTCATCTTATGCTAGTTACTTTCAAAGCCCACATCTGATATATATGCATGTTTACATAAGTGAAAATACTCTAGTGGTAACACAAAATGTTGATTTTTACAAAATTTTTGCAACCTGTGACTGGGACGAAATAACCATGGCAATTTCAGCAACATATGAACCTTATAAGACAGTATTGACATACCAGAGTTATTCATCTCAGTACCTTTCTCCTGATAGAGGGCGAGGGTCAACACTGAGCATTCAACAAAAGATGATGCACAGAAATGTTTTCTAGGCAGACACAAGCAATACCAACAGAATAATGTTTAGTGTTCCAAGTTATTGGTCCTTATTATGCATGGATTTAATCAAACAATGTGCCTTGGGCACGATGGTAAAAAGTTGCCATTTTGGGACTTAAATTCTGCTTATGAATAATATTATACCTGTCCATAATTTGAATTAATCCACAGAGGACAAATCTAGGGGATGTTTTTTTATAAATTTTTTCAGCGTTTCTATTTGGTCCTTCTTTTTGCATGACTGTTTGCTATTTCATTCCACTGTATACCACAGTGAGATGGCACCCAACAAAAATCAATCTTATGCCTACAGTTAATAAACAATGCAGTAAATGTTGTATTTCAAAAAGCAAATCTTTTCCTAGCTCTGCGGTCCTGATGCTCAGTGAAAAGATTGTAAAAATACTCAGATTGGAATCAAACAGTAAAATTTTATTAATATAGTGGTGTGTATATATTATAGTCGAAGCCTCCAGAATTGCATATAATTCTGAGTATAGGATTGAAACAATCCTTTCCTAAATAAAAATAATTTCCGGACATTTAAAGTGGAATTATACGGCAGAACCACTGTCAGATTCCACTACTGGACCTCTCTATAAACACTTTTAAATGATTTTGGAGATAGCTGTTTTCTAAGTGTTTACGAACTTCAGTTATTGAAACTATTTACATTCATCACTTTCCTTAACACAAGTGTATTTATTTATAATCAAAAGAAACCTTCCAAGTCCTCCAAAGGAGGCATTGGAGGTACGCAGGAATTCCTGGATATAGCAGTTAATATCATATAGTACAATGTAAGATAAAGCAGATGTGTAGTTTGTAATTGGGGGGTTGATTATATATATGTGTTTAGACCTCTGAGGAAAGGCCTGTTATTAAGATAAAAGCAGAACTGGTATCTGGTTATATCCAAGTCAGTTTCACTGGAAGTCGGTCACCACATTACAAACTTCAACTGACTGGTTTTTTCCCAAGAGAGTTCTACTGAAAGCCTTTCAGAAACACTTCTTAAACCAATGGACAGTACATACTGTCCAAAAACCGCATGACACACAAGGCTCAGTCTGTGGCAGTTGTGACAGATCCTTCCTTTGTTCTATTGTGCAGACCCCCTTCCTAAGAGGGAAATAATCGCAATGCCTGGGAACGTATCGGCCGTGTGGGATACCAACGTACTGTTTGACAACTGTGAAAATTTATGCCACCTGGTGCCGCTACGGGAAGAACAAAAGTGAACAGGTGGACACTTTTATGGACAGGTTATGGCAGTTGGGGTCGCATTGGGGCGACGGCTGGTGTATCCTTTTTGGCACTCTCCAATCCAGTCGCAAGGAGAAACCACAAAACTCATAGCATGGATCCCTGTGTTAAGGGCGTCAGGTTTAACAGGTTTTTTTTTTAAAGTCAAAAACAGATTCAGCCTATTATCTTCAAATCAAGTTCTACAACTATACATTCAAACCTCAGGAGAGGCTGGGACATAATTTTGATGGCCATGTGATGGACACCCCCACAGGATTCATCGGTAGGCGGGCAGGATAGGGCAACTGACAGGGGTGGGATAGTTTAGATGGAGTGAGGGATACACCATCTCTTTTTGTGACAAAAGTCTTAATGCAGTTGGCAACTGGCACCCAGACGCAGCCATTATGTGAGAGATGGGGAAGGTGGAGGACATGTTACCTTCCACCAGGACCTAGTTCCCAGTTAGACATTGTATGTAAGGCTGCGGCGTCGTGTTTTTTCCTTTTCTTGATCGACAGCTGTGACTTTTCAGTTGCAAGCAGGTTCCATGTGTGCCTTCCAACATCTCCCTTACTCCTATAGATGTAATTTTATTTTGTGTGTGGCGTTCCTGATTGTCCCATGGTCAGCACCTGCATCCCTTTGTATTCGGACAACATCAAACCTGTGATACGGTTAGTCATGGATAATTTGTAGAGAGACCTGTTATGATAACGAAAACAAGTAAGACCTTATCAGCTACTTTTCTTTTTCTTTGGTTGCCACTTGCTTAGTTTACGATAAGTGATAAACTCTTGTGGTCCTGCTTTACTGAAGTGATTCATATCAATGAATAACGGTGTATTAATAATTCCATTATTTCTCATTTGTTTGGCAGTCAATGTCAATGGAATGGTCTGTGAGAGTAGCCTGCATCTGAGGTTTTCAGGAGCGCAAGTTAAAACTACAGTGCAGATGGTCTGTCCGTAGCCTACATCTGAGAGTTTTCAGAGCAAGTTAAACTACAGTGCAGGATGGTCTATTGAGTAAGCCTGCATCTGAGAGTTTTCAGAGCAAGTTTGTCACTACAGTGCAGATGGTCTGTGGAGTATTGCCTAGCCGCATCAGAGAGTTTTCAGAGCAAGTTTAAGCTACAGTGCAGACATGGTTATGACGTGTTATATTCAGATTTAACAGGAATTTGTGTTGTTGTTTTTATAGCACAAACTGTTACATAGACGTTGAATTTGTATTACAAAAAGTCGTCATTCCATTAGTATTCATGTTTGATGTGTGTGTCCTATGACAGTGCTCAGAGGCAAAGTTTAATCTGTCTTCTTACATAAGTTGGCCTGGACATTGCAGCGCAGACACAAAATACACTTAAAGTTAATACTTACTATACCACACACATATAAAAAGACAAAGTAAAGTTGCCTGTCACAAACCCTAAGGTCTATTGGCACAGTTTCTTCCCTTGTTGCACAGAAAAGTCTGTCTTGATGCAACACAAATGTACAAGCTCAGACCCCTTAGGTCTTCTTCAGGCAAGACTACAAAGACACTCAGGACGACGAAAATGAACGAGCAGTCACCTTATCTTCATCCACTTCAGCGCATTCAACACCCATTTTGGTTGAAGTGGATGAAGATAAGTGATGATTCAACACCCATTTTGTGTTGAAGTGATGAAGAATAAGTGATGATTCAACCACCCATTTTTGGGTTGAAGTGGATGAGATGAGTGATTGCTTGTTCTTTTTCGTTTGTGTCCCTAGTTGTTTTGTATCTTGCCTGAAGAAGACCTATAGAGCGTACCAAACATTTTTTTTGTCTTGTGATTGGTCGTTTGTCTATGGTTTTTTTTTTTTGGCAGTGGCTATTACCAACATTTAAACATTTTTGTTAGACTTGTCCGCCTGCAGTCGTCTACTCTGCAACTAGTGAAAACTTTGCACTAGTGACAGTGAGTTTTGTACTGCTGTGCTGACTTGGAAATAAGACACATGATCTGATCAAGTAGCTGTATTCACAAAGACACATGAAGAGATGGAGTACACACACACACACACACACACACACACCACACACACACACACAGACACCACCACCACACCCACCAAAGGCATAAGCATAAACTTGTTTTCCTAACTCTGTCTTGGAAAAAAAAAAATCCTTGGCGGACTAGAAAGATGCCTTAAAGTAAAAATCAACAGAGAACAAAAATAAATCAGAAAAAAGCTACATCAATGTTAAGCGTGACGGAGACTCGTTGACAGTTTTTTCTGTTTTGTAAGAAATATGTGTGTGAATACATTTAAATGTCTATCACCACAATAATTTTGTTTCTGAATAAAAAAGCTGAATAAGTATATTGCTAACCACCATTATGTATTTTTTGTGGGAGTGACTCAGCAACTTATGTTTGACTTGAACAACAGAATAGTAAATACTGCAGAGTGGACAATGTACTGGACTTGTATTCTAATGTTTGTATGAAATCATTCACAACCAGTGTTACACAATTTATTGATTTAACATACACACATTTATTTCAATCATTTCATTTACTGATTGTAGCAATTTTCTTTTTTTTTTTTCTTAAGGATTTGAAAAATATCTTCAAGAGTGTGCATGACAAATCATTGAAAGGGAAAACCATGCGTTCAGGCTAGTGGCGGCAATTGAAAGCAAAATAGAGTTGCTGTGATCTCTTTTTGTTTCTTCTTCTTCCATCAACTTTGTGGTAATTGTTGACAGTATGGTACATTCTGTACACTGGTTGGGCATATTGTAGGGATCGTACACCAAAAGACGACTTTATGCAAAGTGGGGATGTGGATAGCAATGCTTGGAGCTTTCTGTAATGGAGGATGAAATCTAAGAAAAAAGGAACGGAAGAAAATGCAGATATCTCTTTTGAGAAAGAAACCTGATTTGGAGTAATGTCGCCTCTCTGTTAGAAAATGTGCAAAATGTGCTGCATGTTGATGTTGTTGTGAAAAATTATATGTATGACCATTTGTGCTGCCTGTTTGCTCTGGATGCTTTATTGGCCTGCATTGTTGCCTTATACCGGGATGGCCTTGCTTTTGTGGCCTTGCTTTACATGTATGTATCCATCCCAATTGGTCTTGCATTTAACATTGATGCAGATTGTTTTGAAAGCTGTTCATGTTGTAATTACAGGCTCTAAGCTTTTTCCATCAGTGCAGGTAAAAAAAAAATAATGAAACAACCCAGAAAGCAAGTTGCTGTGTTTGCTTCTTTTTCCACATGTGTGCAGATGATAATAAAATGCATCGTCAAATATTAAATACATTTTTGTGTAATGCAGTAGATGTTTCCAGATATTCAGTCTTCTGATTAAGTGATCCTGTGAATTCTTTAGTTTCGTTGTTGTTTTTGTTGTTGATGATGATGGTGGTGGTGGGTTAGGTTCTTTCCTGTGGTTACCTTGGGTGGTATGTGGAAAGTTCAGTCCACCCATTCCCACTCCTGATCCATATTTCATCTTGGACATTTGATTTTGTATGTGAGTAGTGGTGGGTGTTGGGTATTTTCTAGGTCTTGGGTTTTAAAGTGATAAATTCAACACCTATTTACCCTCAAAGCAGGTGTTGTTGGGTTTTTTTTAAGTATTAACCCTGTAGTACAGATTTATCACATTGTGATACTTAACTCCTTGAATTTGAAAAAATATTGCGGGAGGTTGGTATGCTGTTTAAGGGTTTCAGTATGATTTCAACATACAATAATTGCCTTGTTTAAATGTTTCAGTATCATAATTTCCTTTTGTTTCAAAGTTTCAGTAGACATTTTGACATAAATAATGTTCCCATTGTTTCTAATATTCCCATATTCAATGGGTAATGGAGATTAATATTTTTGGACAGTTCATTTTTCTTTTTGTGCTGTGCTGTCTCATATTTGAGAAAGCAATTCAAGTGAAGACGCAGAAATAGAGACGTGTTTTCCTTTTCCATTGATGTTTTTTGGATGTCATACTTTGTATCATGCCAAAACTCTTTCAACCTCCAGCAGTTGGGAAAGTCCTGTTGGCCAAATTTCATGGGGCTAAACAGCAATAAATGGCCTGGTCACGTCTCTGTGTACCAACACACAGAATGAAGAACCTTTTCCTTTTTCGTTTAAATTTTTGTGAAATAGTTTTGTTAGGGCTGCTAAAAAGGAAACAATGATAAAAACATCAACTTCCAACATGACAGTGTCCACATATAACTTTTTCTTCCATCAAGCCAGGCCTAAGAGAGACACCTGCAGTGATTGTAATGTACCCTCTCAAAGACACGAATGTTCATCAGGTCGTACTGTTTGATGCCAGTCTTTCAAGGGTGGTTCAGTTCAGTTTAGATTTTGTTTGCCGGTACTTTGGTCCATAGACGGTTGTGAGCTTTTTGTTTTAACTGTGTGCTATCACGAGTGTGATTTGGGTCAGTTGTGATTTGATGGTTAAAAACACTGTGGTTAACATGGTGGGTGTTTTGTATCTTGATGGTTTGCTTCTATATCATCATGAAGGATTGTTCTTTGTTATATTTTTTTTTGTTTTTTTTCGCGTTTAAGGTTTTTTTACATCTGTGGCATCATGAGTGTTGGGCGTCAGTTGGGAATCAGTTTTATTGTGTGGAGAGTTTTAATACCTCGGGTATCATCTGATGGGCAGTTTGGGTCAGTTTTTGAGGATTTTAATTTATCTCTATCATTCATGAGTGACAGTTTGGTTCAGTTTGAAGTGGTTTTAATTTATCTCTGTATTCGTCATGATGGGACAGTTTTGGTCAGTTTTTTGAGGGTTTAATTTATCTCTGTATCATCACGATGGACAGTGGGGACGTCAGTTTTGAGGGTTTTAATTTCCCTCTGTCATCATCCGATGGGACAGGTTTGGTCAGATTTTGAGGGTGTTTTAAATTTATCTCTGTATCATCATGATGGCAAGTTTTGGTTCAGTTTGAGGGTTTATCTCTGTATCATCAGATGGACAGGTGTGTCAGTTTTGATGGTTTTTAATTTATCTCTGTATCATCATGATGGACAGTTTTGGTCAGTTTGAGGGTTTACATTTATCTCTGTATCATCATGATGGACAGGCTTTTGGTCAGTTTGAGGGTTTTAAATTTATCTCTTACACGATGGACATTTTGGTCAGTTTGAAGGTTTTAATTGATCTCTGTATCATCATGATGGACAGGTTTGTCAGTTTTTGAGGGTTTTAATTTAATCTCTGTATCATCATGATGGCCAGGTTTGTGAGGGTTTTAATTTATCTCTGTATCATCATGTATGGACAGTTTGTGATGGTTTAATTATCTCTGTATCCACCATGATTGACAGTATTGAGTCACTTTTATCTGGGTGTTTATATACGTCGCACCCATAATGTGGTATTGTTAAACAACTCACACAGCAGCATGATCGTGGATGCTTGGGTCAGTTATGATTTTGTTTGTATCTCAACATACATAGCTGTGGTAGTGTGGGTTCTTTTTAATTGTTGAGGTTTTTTGGTTTTTTTTAACTTTCGGTCATTATGGTAGATGGTTCGGCCATTTTTTCATCCTGGTTTTATGCTTAACCAGATACAATTCCAATGTAATCAGGACATGAGATGATGTACAGTTTGTTTTGCGTCAGCATGAATAAGACAGCCATCTGCTGTAATGGTGTCATCGCCATTGTGAGAATGCAGCAGGAATAAAGAAAATAGCAGGGTCTATACAGCATTATATTGTGTCAAGCTTCACTGTAGAAATGCAGGACTACAGACAATCGCAGGGATCTGTACATGCATTAGAGTGGAGCCCTCTGAACGCAAAAGTAGTTCAGCTGGTATTTGGATTTGATTAGTATTTAAGTATTCTGGAGAAAGTTGAACTCTTCAAATGTACTTATTCTATTTGTTGTAAGTTGTTTGTTTGTTTCATGTTTTAAAAAAAACCTTTTCAAGTGTCTTTTTGTTTGTACACCCTTCATACAAATGCTAGCTTCCACCACAGGATTTCAACATGAACTTTAATAAAAGGAACAAACATGGACTACACACAGGATTTATTATCTGTTTATAAAGGTAAAACTTATACTCTGTTACTTGTCTGAATGAGAATCAAACCCATCACAACAGATCATACAGGCCTACAACAAGCCATAGTATTCAAATTCTATTCATTTGAACATTAGACCAGTTTAAAAAGAAAGGAGAAGAGAAGAAATGCTTACATCATTGGATGCTTAGTTTGTTTTCCTGGTATGCTGACCAGATTATTAAAAAAAAAAACAAGAAAAAAAAAAGAAAAAGAGCCGTGTCAATCAACAGATCTGAAAAAACAACCTTAAAAAAGGGCGACTCTGGCGTCATAAAAAATTGATAAACACTGACTGGGTCTTTTCTCAGCCGAAAAACTATATCATTTGAAGATTGGTGGTAAAGACCGAAACAGAGGGGGGGGGTCAAAAAGAAAACAAAACAATACACAATGTTTCGACTCTTACAGCCTTTTCAAGTGACATGAAACTGAGGACCCACGACAAGCACACGCAAAGTGCTGTCGTGGGTCCTCAGTTTCATGTCACTTGAAAAAGGCTGTAAGAGTCGAACGTTGTTGTTTGTTTTTTTTTTGTCTTTTTGACCCCCCTTTTGTTATCGGTCTTTACCACCAATCTTCAATTATATAGCAAAGTCAACTCTGGATAGTTAAACAAACAAAAAAAAAAGTGAACTACAATATGTTGAGTACAACAAGCTGAAAATAAATTGGAAAAAAAAAAACCCTCTACAGATGAAGTTCTTCAGTGGGAATCTCACATGGGGATTAACCCTGGTGTGCTTTGATCGAAGAACAACAATTCTTTCCGATTTATGTGAACAAAATCAGTCTGGCTGGCGTGTCTGCTTCTTCAATAACATACCAATGATACGAACAAAAGCAATGCAAAACACAGCCTGAAATACTGAAGTAAAATGATGAGAGGGCTTGATTCTTGAGCCAAAGTATGCCGATAAATCCGGTTTGAATATTTGTGTGGGAAGAACTTATTTTTCCTACTGTAGATACTACTAAGATTTGGGTCTTTCTTCTACCCTCCTGTGTGTGATGGCTGATTGAAAACAAGCATCCCTCCCCTCCCCCCACTTTTAAAAAAAATGTAGAAGATGACTGCACTGCACCCCTGCCCCCATTCCTGCTTTACTTTGGAACATGGAATCCTTCCTTCTACCCACCCCCCTCCCCCCGCTTTATACACAAAATTCGGATTGAAGACAATCTTTGTACAAAATACACTTTTTTGTGAAAAGCACACCAACACCAATTTCAGGGTAAACAGGTCTGATAACCGGATGTGCAACTTCCTAATTAAAGCTCACTGACAATGAATAATGAATTAATAAAAAAAAAACTAACAGACGTAAATGAGTATATAAATACATTATCAGAACCTGTGTGCATGCAAAGATACACAGATGCATTAAGAAATGCTTGTGCACGTGAATACACAAATGAAAAAAGTACTTGTTTGAAAGATACACATGTACATAAGCACAACATAATTCCAAATTGTATGGACAAACATACAAATGATTTTTCAGTTCTGGACCAAAAAAACAAACAATAAAGCCAAATAAAAGCTCACTGGAGTGTTGCATCTGGATGCAGAAACACCCCAACCAGCAAACACAAACACATCCACATGCCGTGCACAGATACACAAAACACCATCCATATGATGTGCACAGACACACAAACACCATCCTTATGACGTGCATAAGCAGATACACAAACACCATCCGTATGACGTGCACAGATACACAAACACCGATTCATGATGTGCAAGAGATACACAGAACGCCAATTCAGGTGACACAAACAAACACCATTCATATGATGTGCACAGATACACAGACACCATCCGTATGACGTGCACAGCAGATACATAAACACCATCCTTATGACGTGCACAGATACACAAACACCATCCATATGACGTGCACAGCAGATACACAAACACCATTCATAGACGTGCACAGGTACACAAACACCATTCATATGATGTGCACAGATACACAACTTACGTTAACGTATGACGTGCACAGATACACAAACACCATCCGTATGACGTGCACAGCAGATACACAAGGCACCATCCGTATGATGTGCACAGATACATAAACCACGCCTACACAATAAATACTGACGAGCACCACAGACTATACACAATGCACAAACATTGCAATGCACATGTCCATACAAGCAGAACCTGATTTACACACACACACACACACACACACACACACACACACACACACACACACCACATTTACATATTGTGACTCAAATTTTTGTCTTGATTATATCGATCACGTTTTTAACATTGTCCATCTCAACCACTACCACAATCTGTCGTTCCCAGTCGTCCCGTCACTCTCGCTTCCTGGTGTGCATTTTGCATCGCTGTCTCAATCACAAACTATCTCTGACTGACCTGTGGAATATGGGGGGACACCAACATTCCCCACAATTACCATTCAGTCTGGGCTGATTGAAGACCAGCAGTAGCTGGCCGAAAAATTTCCTTCAGGTAAAATTCATCAGACTCTTGAGTCAGAACACACAGAAACAAGAAATATGGGGGATTCTCTCCAAGGGGACATGCACTGCTATATAGCACCATGATGATTGCTGTCACTCTGCCACACATTTCCCATCACCATGAAACTGTTTACAGCAGGAAGAAACTCTATGGGGAGCTTGACTTCCCTCCTACAGTAAACGATGTCAATGTGACTGGGAAAGGTTCACAGAGTGAACACGTTGGTCATGATACTATGGCAGTGGTCTGATGTACCACAATCGTTGTTTTTTCCCTCTGACACAAGGTTTCCAGGTCACAGTGGAATTGTTCATACTCTGCTGTGGATAACTCCGTGTTTCTGTCAGCTCTACCTAAAACACCGAGATAACTCTTGTTTCTGCCAGCTGTACCTAAACACCAAGATAACTCTTGTTTTTTTCTGCCAGCTGTACCTAAACACCAAGATAACTCTAGTTTTCTGCCAGGTCTACCTAAACACTAAGATAACTCTTGTTTCTGCCCAGCTCTACCTAACCACCAAGATAACTCTTGTTTTCTGCCAGCTGTACCTAAAACACCAAGATAACTCTTGTTTCTGCCAGCTCTACCTAACACACCAAGATAACTCTTGTTTCTTTCTGCCACTGGGTGCCGCTGCATTCACTGGGAGAGGTTAGAACTGTGGCCATGACTGAAGGTCACCTGGAAGACGGAGGAAAGGTCAGGGACGTTCTTGCTGTTGTCCCACGGCCATGGCTTCTTCCTCCTATACCCAGGGCAGCTGGGCCAGCTGAACAGACATGAAGCTGTTTGCAGTTGAAAGGACAACACTCCCTGTCAGTCTCCTCTCCCTTTCATTCATAGAATTGTCATGCATCCAGCTGATAGCATTTGAAACCTTCAGTAAAAAGAATGGGTGAAATACGAACCAAAGTAATGCCACTGACACTACAAGTGGGCCATGCTATCCTTTTGACAAGAGTGGATGGACCTGATGCTATGAAGATGATACAATACATCGGGAGTCACCGGCCAATCCCTCCAGCTACCTTCCCTTTCCATTGCACAAAGGTACTGCTTCCCCCTCCCCACCGATCCCCCTACTCTCTACAAGCTGGCTCAACGCAGTGTAACCGAAAAGCTGTGTCACTTACAAGTTTTCAGCATGCATCCCCCCCCCCCCACCCCTCCCCCCCACGAGTCCTTCAACTCTTGGCTCCACTGATTTTTTTTTTGTAACCTCCATCTACACTCCACCCCCTCCCCCTCCTCCAAATCCATCATGATCTTCATCACCTTGAATCCATACTACACTCCCACCCCCTCCCCTCCTCCAAATCCATCATCATTCTTCATCACCTTGACTCCATCTACACTCCACCCCCTCCCCTCCTCCAAATCCATCATCATCTTCATCACTTAGAGCAGAAAAAAAAACAGTATGTTAGAACAGGGGAGGGGGGGGGGGGGATTTCTCCCCTTTATTTTCTTAAATCAAGACTATGACACTTTGCCACAGAGCTGGAAGGAAAAGGACTCGGCATAACTTGATAACAGTCAACATGCATTCTGGTCAGTCCGTAACATTCATCATGCATTCAGTCTGTCACGTCCCGTCAACAGTCAGCATGCATTCTGTCAGTCCGTCAACAGTCAGCATTCATTCTGTCAGTCTGTCAACAGTCAGCATTCATTCTGTCAGTCCGTCAACAGTCAGAGCATTCATTCTGTCAGTCTGTCAACAGTCAGCATTCATTCTGTCAGTCCTGTACACAGTCAGCATTCATTGTCAGTCAGTCAACAGTCCAGCATTCATTCTGTCAGTCAGTCAACAGGGCAGCATTAATTCTGTCATTCAGTCAACAGTCAGCATTCATTCTGTCAGTCAGTCAGTCAACAGTCAGCATTCATTCTGTCAGTCAGTCAACAGTCAGCATTCATTCTGTCAGTCCGTCAACAGTCAGCATTCATTCTGTCAGTCCGTCAACAGTCAGCATCATTCTGTCAGTCCGTCAACAGTCAGCATTCATTCTGTCAGTCAACAGTCAGCATTCATTCTGTCAGTCAGTCAACATTCATTCTGTCAATCAGCCGACAGTCAGCATTCATTCTGTCAATCAGCCGACAGTCAGCATTCATTCTTTCAGTCTGTCAACAGTCAGCATTCATTCTGTCAGTCAGTCAACAGTCAGCATTCATTCTGTCAGTCAGTCAACAGTCAGCATTCATTCTGTCAGTCCATCAACAGTCAGCATTCATTCTGTCAGTCAGTCAACAGTCAGCATTCATTCTGTCAGTCCATCAACAGTCCGCATTCATTCTGTCAGTCAGTCAACAGTCAGCATTCATTCTGTCAGTCAGTCAATATGCACAGCACCTTAGAGGCTTTAGTACACTGCCTGTGTTCTGTCAGCTTCACATGGCTGATTTTTATTTCATCATGTGTGTGCTGAAATTTATGAAGAGATGTTCACCTTCCTTCTTTTCCTTTTCAATCTTACTGTGTTCAACTATCCTAAAAGATAATAGAAATATGCATAGCTTTAGTTTAAAAAATTCATTTAAGAGCACAGTGGCATGATGTGTATATGTTAGATGGCTGATGCTACACACTCCCCTGATGCTACACTCTCCCCTGATGCTACACACTCCCCTGATGCCACACACATCCCTGATGCTACACACTCACCCCTGATGCTACACACTTCCCTGATGCTACACACTCCCGGATGCTACAACACTTCCCTGATGCTACACACTCCCTGATGCTACACACAGCCACTCCCCTGATGCTACACACTTCCCTGATGCTACACACAATCCCTGATGCTAACACACTCCCCTGATGCTACCCACTCCCCTGATGCTACACACTTCCCTGATGCTACACACTCCCCTGATGCTACACACTTCCCTGATGCTACACACACATCCCTGATGCTACACCATCCCTGCTGCTACACACGTCCAACACTTCCCTGATGATACACACTTCCCTGATGCTACACACTTCCCTGATGCATGCTGTTAATGCCTTCATTGTGTTGACCACAGCTTCAGTCACGCAGCAGCACACTGTGATGAGTGACAGTTTGGTGTGAATACAGTCAACGGTAGAGCAGCACTTGATGAGTGACAGTTGGTGTGAATACTGTCAAGACAGCAGCAGCAGCACTTGATGAGTGACAGTGGTGTGAAATACTGTCAAGGCAGCAGGTCTTGATGAGTGACAGTTGGTTCGTGAACTACTGTCACAGACACAGCAGCGCTTGATGAGTGACGGTGGTGTGAATACTGGTTAACACCAACGGATATGGAGAGGAAAAAACACAGCCCAGTAATGCAATGACTTTAACACCTCACTCCCACTACCCCACCCCGTATGGCTTTGAAATATTTGTGTTTAGCCCCTGTATCCATTCTCTAATAATGAAAAATGGCTGAAATAATCATCCTCCATCTGATCATTAGAGGTAGACCTCTCCCATGCTGAATTCAGTTTCAAACTATGTCTAATTTCCACCAAAATTCACCGACCAAAAGTTTCACCTGAACGATGAACGTAGATTTGTGCATATAAACCTCTCAACTTTAAGTCATGTTTTCAATCAAGATGAACACAGAATCAGCCAATTTTTCCTACCAGCTGATTCACATTTGCACTAAATCCTTGCGTGTTTACTTGAGAGCTTTTTACAACTGAGTCAGCTAATCGTCATCCACTTGATCTGTCGCGAAATTCATCTGCAAGCCCGCATCTGAAGTTGTTGTGACGCGTAATGATTGTTGTTCTGCTGATACATGTGAAGATTCGTCGTCCAATAAACTTCTCTCCCACAAACTCCTGCTGTGTGTGTGTGTTGTGTGTGTTGTGGTGCATGTGTGCGTGGACGTGTGTGTGTGGTGTGTGTGTGTGTAAGTGTGTGCATGGTAGTGTGTGTGTGTGGGTGTGTTGTGCCCGTGCACATCACTATTAGTATCTTATCAGGGACATGTTCCAGTGTGCCATGCTGCGCTGCGCAATGTAACTCTAACAATCAATGTCAATTTTCTCTCTTGTGAAAGTCACTTAACTTTAGGTTGCAAAATTTTACAATTTACAGTTATGTTCAGCTTTTAAAAATCACTGTGCAAAAAGGAGAACAGACTCATTGCGGGTAAAATAAAAAAAAATAAAGTCGCTATGCAGTCTTTTATGCGCAGAGCAGCATTGGTTATCTTTATTCTTTTGCTTTTCTTTTGAACCCCTCAAAAAAAAAAATTAATGTTTTTTGTGTCCGAAACAAGAATCGGGGAGTTGTAGTCGCAAATCTTCATGCAACAAATTCTAGTCAAAAAGCGTACTAAGAAGGTATTTTTGTAGAATCAACACATTCCGTGTTATTCCTGTGGAACGGTAAAAAACTCAAGCTGGAATTCTCAGTGTTACTATAAACCTCTCATTTGACTCACTTTTCCTCCATGATCCAGCCTTGAAATTGTGGGTAGTGTGTGGGTATTGATTAAATTAAAAGTTCCCAGAGCAAAAAACGAATACATGAATTATTCCACAAGTTTCTTCTGATCTGAGGGAAACTCTTATCATTAGTTTCAGTAGTTTCAGTTCATCAAGGAAGGCGTGTCGTTCGTTGGACTACCTGCTATCCAGCAATAACAACAGGCAAATCCCCGATCACGTACGACAAATCCCTACCTTACATACAAGGTAAGTTCAAGATCAACAAACGAAAGAAAGAAAGAAAGAGAGCAAGAGACTTTGCGGCGTCTTCTGCATGGCGTGAGAAGCGAACGATGCTTGGTCGAGGTGGTAGGGCAGAGGTTCGATGTCCGTCTGGACTGGCAGCCTGGTGGAGATCAGTTTGTTACGAAATGGTGTGAAAGGTTGTAATACAAGGCGTGCCTTTGTCTTCTGTGCAAGACAGCAAAAAGCCCCTCGAAGCTGGACATTATGTTGTCCATACTGGATCAGGAATCAGGATTTGGAGCGTTGTATTAAAACAACTTAGCCTATTTAGGCTTTTTACGCCCCTTCTATTTTTTTTTCTTCCTGTTATTGGTGTCTTTTGGTCCAGTCGTTGTGTCGTAGACTAGCTCCAGCTTTCTTTATCCATCAAATTCATATTTCTTTTTAGTATATAATTCCTGTTTATCATATGAAGTTCTTATCTATATATATACACACACGCGCACACACACACACACACACGCACGCACGCACAAAACGCACGCGTTCCCACACACACACAACACACACACACACACACACACAACGCACGGACGTGGAGAGAGAGACGAACAGTCAGGACTGTAGATAGCTTCCATGACGTCATCTCTGTTCCACGGAAGTAGTGGACATTCCTCCTTTATAGATGAAGAAAGAGATGACAACTCCACTGCCCCGCCACCCCGCTTTCTCCTCCACCCCCCCCCCCCCCCCACACACACACACTGTTTGTGCATGTGAAACAGTGTTTGAATTAAATGAATGTATTAAATCACCATATCTGGCTCTTCAAGTCCTACACAATGATGACAGTCAGATCTAGTTGTACAGTGAGACGACTGCAGGCGGAGATCTAAAACAAATCTGAAATAAATGTCAGCAAAACCGCCAAGGAAAACGTGGAAAAACGAATCACAAGACAAAAGACGGACGCGTTTCGACCCTCCTAGGTATTCTTCAGGCAAGATACAAAACAATCAGGACAACGAAAACGAAAGAGCAATCACTTTATCACTTATCTTCAATCACTTCAGCGCAAGATAGACGTTTGAAAATCATGACATCAGGTTATGTCTTTTATTGCTTGGAGGAAAAAACACTGTCATAAAAAAAAAATAAAATAAAAAATAAAAATAATTAAAGGAAACGATGAAGAATTTCAATTGATATGTGACAAGTTTCGTACACCCCTTTCTTTTGCTGATGTTGTTTGTTTGTTTTTTTTCGTTTCTGCTGCTTCTTGTGTTTTTGCACCCCTGTAACCATCGTCATCCATACTGTTCCCAATCAGGATATGTTTCTTTCAAAACCATCTCTCTGCCTCTGTGTTATTAAAACTTCTCTTGTTATTCTAAGTACTTCATGAATCATCTGTAAAAAAAAAAACAAATGAAATGATACATCCAGTGTGGCACTGATGGGATTTCGGTTTTCTTAGCAAGTGGCTCATGTGCTGTGCTGTGCTGTGTGTAGCACATCCGATTTGCAGAATTGAAGTTGTGTTTTGAAGAATAATACATTGAGGATTTTGTCGGGCATCTACAAAAAAAGAAATTTTCTTCAACAAAGTCACTTAGCTTACTAAAACACAGTGTACAAGCATGCTTAGCAATGAGATACGGATGGGCTGAGCGGGAAGAGGATTTTGCCTTTTGAGTATTCTGAGTATGTGGTCCTCGCACCAGTTGGCAAGTGTGTGTGTGTGTGTGTGTGTGTGTGTGTGTGTTGCGCGCGCGCGCGCGCGCTTGTGTGTGTGTGTGTGTGTGTGTGTGTGTGTTTGTGTGTGGCGTGGGCGCTTTACAGTTTGATGTGTCTTTTAAGTGTAGGTAGCTACAAGCGTTCTAACTGTATTTACTCACACTGAAAAATATGTGTGTTTGGGTTTGCGCGCGTGCGTGCGTGCGTGTGTTCGGCACGGTGTCTTTTAGGCCTAAATGGTATAGGCCTAAGTGTGTGAATGTTGTGATGTATAGGCAAGAGAGAGAAAGCGTGGAGGGTACG
Source organism: Conus betulinus (assembly GCA_016801955.1). NCBI lineage: Eukaryota > Metazoa > Mollusca > Gastropoda > Neogastropoda > Conidae > Conus > Conus betulinus. The sequence goes on along the minus strand of JADBJO010025871.1, from coordinate 4,268 downwards.
TGTTGTGGGCGCGGGCGGAGGGGGGTGGGGGGGGGGGGGGGGTTTATAAAATAAACACAGAAACTCAGTATATCAATTTAGATGCGCAGAGCAGTTAGTATGCTTGTCTCTTTTTAATTTTCTTTTTACCCCCCTCAAAAGAATTTTTTTTTAATGTGGGGTGGGGGGTTGGGGGGGGGGGCGGGGGGTGCGGTTCGCTAACATTTTATTTGTTTAGATTCCGCGTCTGCAGTCGTCTCACTTGCCTGCTAGCATTCAATGTTTTTTGTCAATTCGGGGAGTCTTGGCATCGCAAAAAACATCTCCGTGCAACAAATTCTCGTCCCCCCCAGCGTGTAGAAGGTATTTTTAGATTCAACATGCTGGATCAATTTTCTGAGGAACGTCCAAAACACAATCTGGAATTCCCATTTTACAAGAACCTCTCAGTGACTCACTTTCTCCATGACCAGTTTTGAAAGTGGTAGTGTGTGTATGGATTAAGTTAAGTGCCATACAGAAGCGATATGAATACGGGATGATTAGTCACAAGTTTCTGGAGTCTGTGGGATACACTGATCAGATAAGCCTACAGCGGATAGATCCCTAAAAGGTACATTAAACCCCCCACGGTAAGTTAAACACACGAAAGAAAGATAGAGAGCAAGAGACCTTTCGCCGCATGTCTTCTGCATGAGTGAACGCGATAGGACTTGCGAGGTGATAGGCATTTTCGATTTCTGCCTGGACCAAAAAAGCAGAAGCGTAAAATGGCCATGTATGGAGATCATTTTGTTACGAAACATGTGACAGGTTGTACAGTCGCGTGCGTTTTGGTCTTCAAGGCAAGCAAAGGCACTTGAGGCAAGGACAATATGTTGTCCATTCTGGAGTCCTGTATCTGTGACAAACCCGCCTCGTGACTACGAACGCTGGACAATCTCCAAGCTTTTTGATAATAATACACTTTGTGATTATAGGGCCCCAAATTCAGCAACCTATCTCAGAGCTATCTGACAAACTCTGTTTTTAAGCTTGCCCATCGCTCATTTTCCATTTAATTATCAGGAGTTCTTCTTAATGGCCCACTTCTAAAATAAACTTTTGTTTCACTATTCGCTTTCGTTCTCCGAAGTTTGGATTATGTTAGTGACTTCTCCGTACTGATTACTGAGTTCCCACAGAATCCTCTACTTAATACAAAACAATGCTGTTCAGCTTAACCTTCAAATACTTCTCTTTCTTCCCCCTGGCTCCCAACTGAAAAATGAATTATTAATAAACTCTGCTTCATTCTGAGAATAGTTTGGCTCCTTTGAATCTTTGGTGGTTTTCTTTGTCTCTATACTTCACAAAGCAAAGTTGTGCTCATTGTGGATATCATCTCCTCGACATCCCTGGCTTTCACACCAAGTGTCCGCTGAACAAATGTTTCTTTCTGCCCAGTCCCAGCCACATGCAGTAACTCCCTCTCTCACTCTACAGTTCTAACTGTCATCCTTCACATCCTCTCTTAAGGACTCACCTCTCTTCACATCCACAGAGCGATGTCCCCTTTTGTCTCCCCTTACCAACAGCTGCTGTGTGTGTGTGTGTGTGTGTGTGTGGGTGTGTAACTGGATGGGTTGGTATAGGCAAGAGAGTGGGGCATGGGTTGGGGGTATGAAATAAGTATTCATGACAGGGTAAATGCATTTGGTGCGCTGTGCTGTTTGTATGGTGGGGTGTTTTTTCAAATTGTTCTCTATTGTATTGCTTTTTTTCATTTAGGAAGAGTTCCATTTCTACTCAGTAGACATTGTCTTATCTAAACTTGCAGTTAAGAGTTAACAAAAAAAAAAAGAAAAAGGAAAAAAAAACAGGAAGAAAATTTTGTGTAGCTTAGCTACTATAGGCCTACATGCTGTTTTCAATGCATTAGAAATAAGTTTTTCATTGCTGTAAATGAATAATGCAACCATGAGGACCTTATGAATTACAACACTAGCTAGTTTTTTATTTTGCATGGAACAACATCATTACATTTTTTTTCCTGCTTTCATAAAGCATGGGAGTGGGGTGGGGTGGGGGGTGTAAGATGGTTGGCAAAAAGTGCTTTAGATAAAAGTTTGGTTATTTTTCTCATGCTTTGTGTGCGCGTGCACATATGTGTGTTTGTGTGTGTGTGTGTGTGTGTGTGTGGGTGTGTGTGTGTGTGTGTGTGTGTGTGTGTGTGTGCAGCCTAATATGGTCCTGGTTTTTCTATATGTGTATACATTGTCTCTTTGCTTAATTTTGTTTTTCATTACCAGTATTTTTTTTCATGTTTAAATGTTTTAATTTCAGATTGAGTTTGTTCTTATGCAATTCTTTACAACATCAAGTTATGGAAGATTGTCATACATTTAGATGCATGTGCTGTGGTGTGTGTGTGGCACGTGCAGGTGTGTGAGAGAGAGAGAGAGAGAGGGGGGGGGGGGGAAGTCGAGCGAGCAGAAGAGAGAGAGAGAGAGACAGGCAGATTGATGTACATGGAAACTGTTTGTCAGAGGAGTTGGTATCAAGCTGGTATTACTTTAGTTTGATACAGTACTACTTGGGGACCTGAGTTGGAACTAGAAACTTTTCTTTTGTGGTTATACATTGTGGCGTGTGACTGCAGACTGATGCAGGATGGGCAGGCAAACAACGGCTGAGGAAGTACAGAGACACAATGAAAACACACTGGCCCAGCTGGAGCCCGGAGACCTGATTGAATTTCCACCAGGGTCTGTACTCCCACTGGGCTGTTTACGTAGGTAGGGTTTCTGACATCTCTTTCCTCTACTGTTACAAAAATGCATTGCTGGAGCACATTGTAGATAAGAAAAATATACATTTTTTTTAATATATATTTAGTGTGTTGATGATAAAATGAATATCTTGCTGATATATAATGTTGAGGGAGAAAGAAGTCACCAAAGAGGTAAAACAGTTTAATTGATGAAATTTGTATGAACCAAGACAATCAACAAATGTGCCATTTACTATTAGCTGTTTTTTACGGCAGAGTGTTTGCTTCTGTACATGTGGGGTTGAGTGGTGACTGTGAGTCCATTTTTCCTGGGATTTAGTACATAGATAGGATCCATTCTAGTGAGTGATTGCATACAGCTTCCAGCGCTGGATGACAGGGGATTTGTGTGTGCACTTTATTCATACGTTATTCCAGTTCTTCTTCACGATTGTGGTGTGTGTGTGTGTGTGTTTGTGTGTGTGGGTGTGTGTGTGGTGTTGTATGTGTTTGTGTGTGTATGTTGTTCTTTGTGTGTTTCTTGATCTCTCAACTCATCATTTCCAGTTTTTGAAATTCTTGAAGATTAAAATGCATGTTGTATGTATACTGGAGCATTTGTGTGTGTGTGTGTTTGTGTGTGTTGTGTTGGTGTGTGTGTGTGGTTGTGTGTGTGTTTGTGTATGATTAGTCATCATTTGTAGCTTTCGCACCTCCCTATAGGCTGTACAGAATGAAGTGAACTTGTTGCCTACAGGTGATGAATTATGTTGTGCATCTCTCTTGGGGATGAGAACGATGGTCTCAATGGCCAGTTTGACATCAGTCATTTGTTCACCATCAGCGGTCAGGCGATTTCCGCCCAAAGCACTGGTTAACAGTTGACAAATTCTGGAGTGTGGGTGGAAGGTTGCTTTGCCAAACGCAACAACACTCCAAGATGAGAAGATACCCGTGAGTTCAATTTTTTATTTTGTTCTATCATACTGTCAGTTTGTTTTGCAGTAAAGGTAGTAGTTAGACTTTAAATCAATGGTGACATATTTAAAATTAGGCGAGTCATAATCTCATTATGTAACATTTAGAGCCATAATTCTGAAACCTTAAGAAAATAGCCAAAGCAGGCAGTCTGCTTAGGATTTAAGGTTTTTAATATCACAATTTATGTGTATTTCTCATAAATTTCTATAATCTTATGATTAATTGAATTCAGAAAAAGGAAAAAGACAAGAAATGTGAAAGTTGCATTCAGGTTTCATAGAATTTTTGCTCTTGTCCAATGTGACTGCTTACTGAAAATTTTATTGATTACACTTTGTTTTTTCATCGAAGTAGGTGCGCGTCAGCACGAATTTCAGCACCTGAAGAGTCTCAGTCTGGTTCCCTGACTGAACTGGCAAGTCTGATCACCCCCTTAAAAAGAGAACTTTTGAAGAATCCTTGAAACACAACTACCTGGGTACATTACTTTTTGTGGTGCATTTATTTTTGTCCACAGCATAAGACAGTTTTTTGGGGGTTGGCAGCAAGTTTGATA